>OMKK01089123.1:0-15868 GCA_900302305.1 Polymixia japonica
CTGCCAATCCACAGGTCACCCCCACAGCAACCACTCAACCTAAAGGGAGCACATTTAACCCGATGCAAAGGGAAAGGGGATGAGAGGGAAGCATACAGGCAACATTAAACTGGAGCCCGCGACAACGCATCCGCTACCGCGTTATCACGGCCTCTAATGTGTCGGATGTCCAGGTCATAAGACCGAAGTTAACTTGTTATCGCTCACATCAATATCGTGCTCAACCCAATCAGTACGGGACGGCACGTCACCAAACAGAACAGGATACCTCGAAAGCAAATGGCTAATCAGAGAGACGCAGAGAACACGTTCCCACCTGTGTGATGTCTCTCCAGACTGTTAAAGCTTTCTTTTTGGAACAGCTGGTTGATTCTGACTATGAAATATTCCACAGAAATTAATGAAGTAGAGGAGGGGAGGGCTTGACTCGATAGTTTACAGGAAACGCACAACTGGTTGCCAAAAGTGGAAAACACACACACAAACACACACACACACACACACACACACACACACAAGGCCAACAAGGCTAAATACATTCTGATGGTGTATTTGTGTGTTTGCGTCTGTGTGTGTTTGCGCACGTGTGTGTGTGTGTGTGTGTCTGTGTCAGATGGGGATTAGACAGGCAGACAGACAGATAGATAGATAGATAGATAGATAGATAGATAGATAGATAGATAGATAGATAGATAGATAGATAGATAGATAGATAGATAGATAGATAGATAGATAGATAAACAGAGACAGAGAGGGATGGAAATTCTTTCTTATGGTGGTTATAGTGGTCCATGAAGAGAGAGTCTTAATTGTTTCCTTGGAGACCGACAGAAACTGCCCGTGAGCTCATGGTTCAGGGCTCTGCATTCTACGCTTTCCTCATTAATGGAGCACCTCACATTCTATGTAGGAAGGAACTGTCTGGGCTGGCATGCTACTCTCTGGAAACACTGTTCGCTTCTAAAAGTGGGTTAACAATCAGACTCAGTCTCAAAGAGTTTCTTTAACGCTATCCTGTGGAAATCTTTGTTGACAAAGTAAGTCAACGATATTCATCTGCACCAATATAGATCTTGTTTATTTGTGAAAACTGCTGCATTGATCAGCAGGTTTATTTACTGTACTGGAATCAGTCTCAATGTATACAATTGAAAAAGTACAACTGAATCTTCAGTCATACAAGCAACTACTTTCTAATACTACTGTCTGAAGGACAATTTTAAGTAACTGATTGACACCTGTAGCACCAATGGTGTTCCATCAATAGGCGGGACATATAGCCAAACTACGACATAATTGGCTGCTGATGAGCGTTGTCCCGTTGGCCTACAGCCAACTTTTAACATGCAAACAAGGCGTCGGTGGTTGGAGTCCCACTCAAGTCATTTCTTCCTCCTTCCAGCAAAGAGCGATGACGTGGAATATTTGAGCCAAGCAACGAACCAAGCATGAAACAATGTATATCATGTCACGTGGTTTTGGCTCTGCTTAGAAAATTACTCAAAATACCCCAGAAAATTCCTAAATGGCCTAAATCGGCATTTTCTTGATTCATTGTGGGAAGCCATTGTGCAGCACCAGGATGCATTTATCAGCTCAAATAATGTCAAAATCAATCATGTGGGCCTTTAATATCAGCCAGCGTTTTTCTAGGCATACAAAATAAATAGATTTGTGGTTTCTCTTAAACGCCCTGTTAGAGGGCAAGGCCATCAAAGCTTTGAGGTATACAGTTTGTCAGAAATAAGGAAAATATGCCTTCTCGCTCTCAGAGAAGACACAGAATTGTTTTATCATTTAGATCTCCATCATAAATGGGCTCAATAATATCATTCAAGTAAAATATATCCTTACATGTTCATGCTACTTCTGACCAAGGAAGTGCTTTTTCTAATGTAAGACCTAATGTAATTTCTCAGGCAATATCTTCTATGCTAGCCCCTTCTCTTGTGACATCATCGATAATAAAGCTAGGCAATACTGAATCTCAACCTTTCAGCAACATGACCAGTGCCTCTCTACTCTCTGCAATCAGCTCTTTTGTGTCCATGGCAACATTTCAGGTTGATATTGATTTTACCATTTGAGCACTTTGCAGATCTTATTATACCTTATTATTCCCAGAGTGAAATGTCCCTCTACACTCACTGGACCATGCTGTTGGTTTGGTGCTGCAAGGGCTCCATTATGGAGCTGATTTCAGCCTCTTCGGACCCAATAAAAAAACTCTAATGGTACCATTAGAGCAGGTAGGTTAGTCACACATGCATACACGCACACATATTTACATACTGCACACACACACACAATTATACACTCGTGCCCTGATTGACTGTAGTCAAAGAGGAAACCTACAAGACACATCCTCCCCATGTGCACAATGACATACAAGTCCAGCACGTGCAGGATATGTCGCGCATTATCTCTGTGTTGTTCATCCATCGCCTAATGTGATTCATATGGTAAATGAATGGGACCCGAAAAGTTGTAGTAAATGTAGTAAATGTAAAAAAAATATCCATAAGGTTTGCTTTTGTATTTATTGACTTCATATTAAGCAAACAATGGTACCATGCGAGTGGCAGAGGAAACTCCAACGGAATCAACGGATTACATGGTCCTCTAAGGTTTAAAATTGTACGCCCCGTTAAAAATCTACCGGAACATTTCAAAAACGTACGATCATCAGCTTTTCTGAAAAAAAAATGACATTTCGAAGATATAAGGAATACACCAGAAAACCACAATTCTGTCAGTAAAACAACTCCTTCTTCCACTCATTAATAATGTTTTCATGTTTCCTAATAAATAAAATGTCTATGTATAACGTATGAATGAATTTAGAGATTCAAACTGGGAAATCAGCCGGTGACAGTCAGAATGTCAGACATCAGCCCTCTTAACCTCTCATCTCTGACAGAGCTCCTTCATTCTCCTGTCAATAGTGCATTGTAGGTCTCCGTTCCCCATAGGGTCCATTTAGGCGCCTTGTTTTGATTTCCTCACATGAAATATCACTCCGTCTTTAAAACCCCGAGGGTGGCGTTTCCCACTCTGACCTTTCCCTGTCAATCAATAAAATGAACCCTGCTTTCCTCAAAAGACCCACAGGAAAAATTAATACATCATTCGCTGTGGCGCGTTTGGTCCAAAACCATTGATTCTCGATAGCCTCGTCGCCAGCATTCCATTATGACCAAACAATTGAATTTGCAACAGTGCATGAAAATCCCGAACGATTTTAAGACGTAATAATGCAATACTACCATATCGGGTTGGTTATTCTCATTTCCTGCAGTCTGAGCAATGATTTATTTGAAGCAGTGCAAACTGTGATTACAATATGATATCAGTGACCCCAGGCCAAAGCTAGATGGGTTGATGGTAATGTTAAAGCTAATGTCTTTGTTAAAGATTTATTTTAGTGTTGACAATACAGCCCACTTGTTGTTATTTTCTACCATGGCGCCTATATCATAAACCAATCGTTCATTACATGTAATAGAGTGATATAAGCACCCTCAGGGTTCATATTATCTCCGCACACCTGACAGCCAACTATTGAAGTTGACTGATGAGGTCAGTGAGGAGGGTCTGTGATAAAGAGCTCTACATAGTTTTAATTAATGGTGTCTATCCAAGGTCAGAGTCATCATGTCAGTGTACTGTGGCTCAAGCACTGATTGATCACATCACACACGCACACACATGCACACACACACAGACACACACACACACACAGTCACATGCTGATCAGACGACAGACATCGATTTGGATCTGAGGCAGTAGCCCGCTGTGACACACCAGAGGCAATAGCCATCCATCCATCTATCCATCATCCATCCATCCATCTAGCCGCTAGCTGTAGCTTCTCCTGTGTGCTGAGTAGCTCTTCTCTCTATCATGCTGAAGTCACAGGGACCCAGTGGTGTCCTGTCACCACAGGGCTCCACCTGACCATCAGAGAAGTGACCCCTGAAACTGCATTCCATTAATCAAAGGACACGCCACAGAGGAAACCCTGGACAAGACCAAAATGGAAGTTGCTGGAGGTCAGCCGTGCAGATGGCAGGTTGGCCTATGCTAGCAAGACTAATATCCAAAAGTCTGTTGGTTCTATTTAAATGCTAACTACATGTACTGCCCATATATGGCTGGATCAGTTGTGCAACATGATGTATTACATGAATTTTATTACAAAATAATGTTTCCATTTCCTGTTTTATAGCTTTTATATTATGCATTTCTGGTCAAACCACCCATGGGTGCATTACAGCAGAGCTGGTAACTTGAGCAGGATATTATGTTTGGTGTTGCATCTATGGTGCCCATCAACACTGTCAAACAGCCTTTGGGCAAAGTACTTAAACCCCTCTGCTGTGACTCTATGATCTGAACTCTCTGAAATACACACATGCAAGGAGTTATGCACGTGTGTACTGACGACAATATGACATATATACTGTTGCCCACTAAATGCAGATTAAGAAGAGGAAGACTTATTTGTCAGTCAATATATACAAGGTTCATCCTTTCTGGTATGCCTATGTCCGCATCTTATTCCAACATACTTGTTGTCAAGAGAATTCAATTTCGTGTCTTAGTAATTCTAATCCCCGTAAAAACAGAATTCTTAGGAGCATTAACGCCCCAGGCTCAAAGGTTAGACTAAATGCAATAAACTGGTATTAGGAAGTGACTGAGCCACTTAGCAAAGCATGGAATTGTGTCACGGGGCCAGAGCACTGATACGCCAGAGGTGACACTAAGCTCTTCAGGAATCACAATTCATATTATCGGGCTGGGTGTGGGTTTCACTTCAGCTTTTGAGAGGACACACTGCTCCTGCTACTTGTTGTGGCTGCCATGTTTCTGACTACATGTTGAGACTCGCCTCATGTCACCGTGCATCAACGTTTTGGAGAGTGTGAGGAGGAGGTGATGACACTGTCAGTCACATTTGTCTGCTTTCAAAGGCTGCCTTCAAAAACGCCAGAGGAAGTAAAAATATATGTTTGTGAATGCAAGAATAATTAGAGAGGGACAATTCACCTACCTCCTAATATTGTGGAGGACTTGTCTCTTCTGTCACCCCCAAGGAGGTAGAACTAGGCTATTCCAGTAAAATGTCCCTACAAAAAGAGTGATACAAATGTTTAGCATAAATACGTTTGCGGTTGGTAGGTTAAAGTAAGGTGGGCAAATAAAAAAAAGTAAATACATACTTATTTATGGTCCGACATGCCGTATGTGTGAGGAGCCATCCTGTTTCAAACCCGATATGAGGTTGTGAACCGTTACGTTTTCAGGTATATGGTCTTTTTGCGCCATCTAGTGGTGGAGTTGGTATATTGCAGCAGGATATTTTTTCATTTTTCCAACAGGTTTTATTGTCCAAAATTGCATTTTAGTTGCATTTTTGCATGTAGCGTGTCCAAGTCTATAGGATGTCGCTCCCGTCCTGAACTATGATGTTAAATTGGATGTGGTGAATAATAATACAGTATATTTTCTAAAGAGAAATTTGCTTGTAGTCACAGTAGGTAGGACCCTTTGTTGAAGTTTATAATCAATATCAATATAAAGCTTCTTGATAGGGCAACATTAGCCACCAGAACAGCTTCCTACACACATTTCTTTTAAGTGTCTATATTTCTATTAGAGGGAAGCAGCATAATCGTTCCACAAAAATGTCCATCATAATCATTTAATCAGTTACTATTCATGCCCTGTGGGTGGAGGCATTGTCATCCTGGAAGATTCCACTCCCATCGTGATAGAATTACTTCAACATAAGACAAATGTGATCACTCAAATTGGCTTTGTATTACTAGCCTTGCTCTCTAAGGGGTTTAGTGGGCCTAAACCATTTCGCTGTAACTGAACCACCAGAATCCTTTACTACTACGAGCACTCGGGCCTGTAGACTTCTTCTTCTGCTGTACTTTGAGACAGGCTCAAAATGCCACTTTCTGTCTTCATAGAACCACTTCAGTCTCATTCAGTCTGATAACTGGCTTACACACGTCAGCCCTGAGATACTATACAGCTCTGTAAAATGTGCAATGGACTGTTCTCGATTAAACTACCCGCTCACGCCTTATATTGTCATTTGTAGTCAACTGACTCAGTGTCTGGTTTGCACATACTGTATATTCCAGTCAAGGACTATGCACTCTCTTACACATTCTGTTACGCCCTTACACCCAGCCACTGCTTCTCATTAAACATCAGTTAGCGTGTGTTGTGTGTCTGTCTTTCTGTCTTTGTCTTTGTTGTTAGTACTGTCTTGTCGCTTATGTACTTTTATGGGGTTTTTCTAGTATTGCGTGCCCACTGCTTGGCACTTTAACACTCTGTACAGCACTGCAGCCAACTACAGTTATTTTTAAATGTGCTTTACAAATAAACTTGATTGATTCATTGATTGATTGCGCGAGCAGCAAGTTGAACAGTGCTCATTACTGAAACTCCTGCCAAACATGGCCACACAATTAGCCCCGTCAGAGAGTTTTAAATGGTTACAGCTACAGTGGAAATATAGGCGTAACATCGTCATCAACGCCCTCCAGTCTATCTCACCGGAACATTCTGCCAGACAGGCATGTGTATGTAAAAATAATCAGTAAAAAAGTAAAAACTTAAAAACTATAATTAGTATTCAAGTGAGACATAATACACATTACACCGTTTAAAGATGGAATTGAAGTATCACGTGTAAAAAAAAAAAAGAAAAGTTTACCAAAGTTTGTACAGAAGAAATATAAATAACAGATGTATGAGGTAGAACAGATGTTGCTTTGCAAGCACACTAATGATTGGGTGAAGGTTAAAGGTTAGGGAAGAGGGCTGTTGGGTCGTCAGCTCTAATCCCTCGACTGGCTGGGAAGGTCTGACCAAGGAAACGAAGGTGTAACATTTCGCTCTAGGCCCTCTAGTTTGCCTGCAGCACTAAGAACGGTTTTCATATTGTCATTTTGCTCTTTGTTATTGATCTTTTTATTTTCACCTGCTATTGCACAGCACATATCTGTGATGTTTCTAATATTCATCCCCGCGGTCTCCTTGCTCAGCAGGTTGTACCACTGTCTCTGCACAACCACCAGACATGCAGTAGATAAACATACAGTGAAATTCATTTATTTCCATGTATTTTATACTATACATTTTTAATTAACATAATCTAATGTTTTTATGTTATTTTTTGTATATTATTGCTGCATATCATTTATTTTAATTATATGTGTACTTTGCCTATTTTTAGCTTTTATGGGTGTAATCAACTTGCTGACCCAGCCTACTGTATCCATGGGTGTGTTGCCTCCTGTTATCTTCCCAAGCAGTTAAGTGGTCTTTCCTTAGCTGTCAGTGGCTATATTCACAGCAGTCACCAAACAGATATATTTACCAATACAGTCAGTTTCCGTTGCCAAGGTCCAACACACCTGAGTCCATTCCGCCTCTGCCCTTCTCTCAAAAGGCATCGCATCTGACCCTTCGCCTTGCATGTGGTGATCCCAAAAGACAGCGAAGCCCCATTACTTTTTCGGGCTATGCCCAGCCGAGCTACAGGGGTCAGCTGACCACCAGACTGATCTGATTTAACCTATCATAGGGGTTTTCTTGAATCACTATTTGTCTGGCCCCTCCCCTGAGACCAATTTGGCCTGGAGTGTCTCTCCTAGAAGCACATGGCTCCTGACAACATAGCCCTCAGGGTCACTGAAGCACACAAACTTTTTCACCATGATACACTTGTGATTCCAGGAGGGGCTACAGGCGACAGAGATGGGGTTTCTCCAGAAACATCTCCCAGCTGGTCTGGGAGTGTCTTGGGGAACCCCCAGGATGAGCTGGAGGAAGTAGCTGGAGGGAGCATGTCTGGGCTAGTCTACTCGCCTTGCACTTTTAGGAAAGGCACAGCACCTCTGTGTCAGTATCTCAACATCTAGGTGGTGAGTAGAGCTTAGAGACGCCTATGAAATGTAATTTACTTTCTGTGATATGGTTCTTTTTGACTTATATTTAAATAAATACACAAGACAAACACGTCATTGATGTTTTAGGCTTTAATAATATTTTGTAAACAAATACATTAAATTATCAATAAGTAAAATACACAATATACAATTTATTTAAAGATAACATTCAAATATTTTAACATTTCTCTCTGAGAAAAATGCTCATATTTTTCATTGTCTATCACAATATGTTTTAATGATTTAGTCTTTCATGTTTGCCAAGTAAGCCTATTGTTTTGACAGAAATTTTACTTCACAAAAACTCGGTCTCTCCAGTGTATGAGAATCGAAAAACACAAAGAACATGATAAAATCTGTTCCTTCTTGATGTGAACCAATCATCTTCAAGTCTTTAATGTGTTAGATTACATCCTGATTGAAGTGAAACTTTACAAACGTTGACTTCATCTTCTTCAGTACTGTACATCACTGCTTTGTGATGACATGTGAACCATTTGGTGTTTCTTGAACTCAGCGCGCTGGGTATATACTTTACCACAAACAGTACAGCGATAAGGTCTCTCACCTGTGTGGATTAGTCTATGCAGCTTGAGGCTGCTAGACTGAGTAAACCTTCTACCACAAATGGCACATCCGTACAGTTTCTCCCCAGTGTGCGTGATGTTGTGTTTTCTGAGATTGCTTGGGTTGCGGAACTTTTTGCCACACTGATCACAAGCGTAAGGTTTTTCCCCCGTGTGCACGCTCATGTGATATTTGAGTTTGACCATGCTGCTGAGATATTTGCCGCACACATCGCAAACCGGTCGTTGCCCTGGTTTCTGTCCGGTGTGGATTCTCATGTGGTTTTGAAGTGCGCTTGCGTGACCGCAGCGTTTGCCGCAGGTCTCGCAAACGTAGGGTCTCTCTCCCGTATGGGTGAGCATGTGGTGCTTCAGAGCGCTGAGATGACTGCAACCTTTGCCGCACACGTCACACGTAAACAGTTTCTCGCCGGTGTGCTTGCTCAGGTGGTTTTGGAGAACGCTGACGTCACTGCATCCAAGGCCAAGCTCATCGCAGCAATTATCCTTCTGCATGTGAGTTACCCTGTGCGTGGACAAGGACGAGGAGGAGAAGAAACGCTCGCCGCACATTTCACAAACATAATCCCTTTCTCCTGAATGCAGGTTCTCGTGATCAGCCAAACTCTGTCTGCAGTCAAAGGTCTTTGGGCAAAGCGAGCAGCTGAAAGTCTTTTCCAAGGCAGAACACTTGTGCCTTTGAAGTGCCAGCGTCCCCGGAAACTGACCCTCGCAGAATGCGCACGTGTGAGTGCACATTTTCTTAACTTTATGTTGACGCATGTGTCTGTTAAACGTGCTCTTGTAGGCAAACTCTGTTCCGCATTCTAAGCATTTGAAGAGCTTTTCTCCCGTGTGTCGCCTTGCATGCGCAACAAGCCCCTCTGGCCTGGCGAAACGTTTGCCACACTGGGAACACAGGTGGGGCTTAGAGTGACTTAAAAAGTGCCTGTCAAACCAACATTTCTGCGCAAATGTTTTTTCACAAGAGGGACACTTGATGGGCTCCATCTTGGCCTTCTTCTTTTTGATCTTGGCCGTGATTGTGGCTGATGTTTTGCACGTGTGATTGGAATTTGCGTCCTGGTCAAAATCCTCATCGCTAAATTCTGAGACTGGCTCGATGTGCGTTGTCTGGGGGTCTTGTTTTCCAGGTAAAGGCTGGGATCCAACGCTGTCCTCCTCTTGAGGGGCAACATCAGCTGCAAAAAAATAAGACTTGTTTTGAGACTTGAAGCAAAGTGTCAAATTAATAGCAAAGTATATTAGATAGATGCAATTGGGGTGTTTTTAGAACACTGAACACTCAAAACAAATATTTATAATATTTCAATATTATATATATTTTAAGTGGTTCAACATTTAAGTAACATGGAGAAAATCATAGCACAGAAAGAATGCCTCAATTTAGGGAAAAAAAGAATAGTTGCAGAGTGGCATTAAATGAATGTGGCATTAAAATTATGTGTATTATTAGAGTAGATAAATTGAAACTTTATTAATCCTTGTGGGGAAATTAGGTAATTTTATTGGGTCCATTTTGATTGATTGTTGCTGCTGTTCTTTTTTTAGGTAAAATGTGGGGAACAAAGAGCACCTGTTACCATGGACACGAGGTGTTGGATTTGATTCTTTTGAAGGTGAGTAAAAATACAGGGAAAGCTGTATAGAATCTTTAAATGGAACCTTTAAACACTTTCATTTCTGCTCTGTTAGGCTGCATGTCCTGTTTTATGTAAGGATGTTGTTTTTCTTTGAATAAAACTAAATAAAAAGGAAATTATATAAACATCAATTACTTTTCACACCATAACAAAGTAACTGAGTACATAAGAGTATGGTATATGACCTAATCTGTAGGGATTTTTCAATCTGGTTGAAAATATGTACCTAAGTAGACTGTAAGGAAGTGTTCCACGCAATGAAAAATAAATTAAGGGAAGTTTATTTTACAAGTCGCCTGGACTTGTATCAAATGAAATCATCACACAGACATTTAGCAATATTATATAATTATAAATATGTTTTGTCTTTTTGTCATGAAGCCAGAAAAATGTCTATTTTTATTGTAAAAGTAGACAATGAAGCCTTTTGAATTTGAACTTGAAAAAGGAGTCATATAGCCTACAGCACTGCTAACTCACCCTGGTTGACTTCTCCTTTTCTTCTCGCTGGTTCCAGTCCTCCCTTATTTTTCTTTCTTAACCGGCAAGACCCTCTGACAGGCAATTCTGTGATTTCAATACAACACAAGAAAATATGACTTGCAAAAAATGGACAGTCTATTGCTAACCTACAGCCTACTAGTGTAGTTAGCTGACTTACGTTTTGTGGGTCCATCCACCCGTCGTGCTCTCGGCCTGATTTTTTTGGGTGTGGTCTTGTCTTTCACTCTGGACCGCTGCTTTGCAGCAGGACCAGATTCAGATTCAGCCATAGACATTTTCAACATCATTGACATTTTCTCCACTGCAGCCTTGGTCCATGTTTCCATGAGGGATGAAAACTGGCTCTGTGGAATTAGTGGTAACCACAATCACAATGTATCTGACACTCCAAACAGCAAATCCATGTTCAGTATCTAAACAAAGTTGCAATACTGGGAAGTAAGAATGCCTAGAATCACAACCAGTTGACAGATGTTTACCCAAAACTGATTAACGACAAAATATTGTTCCAAAAAGTAAAAAGAAAAACTGAGTCAGTGGAGACTAGCTGCCGCCCATTACTTACATCTTATGTGGAGCATCTGTCTCATGCACCAACATGAAAGAGTGCCCAGTTTTGTATAAACAGATCCTTATGCCTGACATTTTAAGGGGCATTAATGTGTCACGCCAAGGGAAAGTTACTTCACTAACATCTACTAAAGATCATCATGGATCCAGACATCATGCCGGTATGTTAAAGTAAGCTCAGAGTGACCTCAGCTTTGAATCTACTGCTCAGACAAGGAGACTGTGTGTGTATGTGTGTGTGTGTGTGTGTGTGTGTGCGTGCGTGCGTGCGTGCGGTAGTGTATGTCTGTGTGTGCGGTGGTAGTGTATGTCTGTATGTGTGTGGGGTGGTAGTGTATATGCGTATGTGTGTGTGTGTGTGTGCGTGCGCGCGTGTGTGCGTGCGTGCAAGGCTACCGTCATGGCTTTGTTAAACTGCTGAGTTCCCTCCAACAAAGTCATTTCGTCGTCCTCCTCTTCGTTCTTGACAAACGTGACGTGTGAGGTCAGGGCTGAGCAGCGCTGCATGGCCACGGATGAACACTCGTCCAGGAGTCTCCTCATCTCCGACACCGCCGCCTCCACCAGAGCCTCCATAACAGCAGACATCTGAGTCTGAAAAGTCTCATGAGTAAACATGTTTGCAAATTGAGCGTCTGCTTACGTTAACAACAGTGAATTGGTGAGTTGGTCGTTTACACGGCAAACGTTAGTTGTTTTTTTAGGAGAAACGCTGTCAAAAGGAGGCATCTCCGTCTGCTTTTAGGTAAGTTGTCAACTACCGGTTGTTGAATGTTGTTGTTCCTTGTTCTTCTTTTTCTGCGTTAGGATTTAAGGCAGACTGGGCGTTTTGCTGCCCTCCACTGGAAGTGTGGCTTCATTACAGTAAGGGGAAATTGAAAAGAAAAATCAAGATGACTACCACCAGCTGTCAGGCAAATGCTTGTAAACGTGGCTGTTGTTGCTAAATTTACATACCACCAACTGGGCAGGTAACCAACACGGTCTTTATGGTGTTACCTAATATAGAAAAACAAAACATTTTGGCTAGTAAATAAACAAAAGAGACTGTTGGATTTGGGGATCCACTAGCAGCTGTAAGCAGTGTGCTAAGTAAAAGGTTCTGTACCCTGACAGCAATCCATCTGAATCTAATATAATTAATCTAATCCTTGAATTATGTAGGCCTGTGGCTTTAACCTTTTAAGCAAATCTACTGGACCACATACAGTTATACATTACAGGCCCACTGGCCTGAGACAATGGAAATCCCTTTCTCAATATTTTCTGTTAATCATTCTTTGACACCTTTGTAATATCTACACCATTCCTGGACACATGTATTGCCGCCTATCCATACTGGCTGTTTTTCTACCTGTTTTCTCAAAGCAAATAAATTATAATTACTTAATTACTCATTACAATAAATATAAATCAATTTGTCTTGGCGACATTAGTTCAACAATCTATAGCTTTTCATACTATATACTAACAAAACAACCTCACACAAAGTGCTAAGGGACTGCAAAACATGTCAATATACATAGGCCTATTGTAATATACATAATATATCACACTTTATACAGAGGTCTATTGAGTGACTTGTCCATTGCTAATGCAGCACTGGTTCAGTGTACAATGAGGACCTTGTACTGAATAGAATGATAAATTATTAGCATAGCGGGTTTACATTCATTCAGTGCTAACTGGTGCTAACTGGTGCCACATACTCTGAGGTATTCAGGGTTGTGCAGATATTGCAGTTTTATTATGATAAGTGAAAACCCTGTGGGTAATAATAAATAGTATAGTAATAAATTATGACAGTACGATGTTTACAAACAGGTTTGCAAACAGTTTAGGTTTACAAACAGGATGAGTAACTGAGTGAGTCTTGAGTGTGGTAATTTAGGCATTTTTGTTGGTGATATTGGTACAGAGATTTTTTTTAATCACAGAACACCCTGAAGCACCTGCCCTGTACTTAGTAATTGAATATGAATAATAACAAAACAAAAATAGATTCTTAAAAGATAGGATTTGCCTAAACACTTTGCATTCTTCAAAACTTACAAGCATAAAAATACAAAAACAGCTTTAGAATACATTATAAACTCAGATTTATCTTAATGTCAACCATTCTAATAACTAATGTAAGCTTTGGCCACTCAGATTTACAATTATACATTTTGTGCAACCTTATAGGATATACTTTCTATGGAAAGAACATATACTTCACATTCAATATCCCCTCTCTAGCCGAAGATGTCTCCATATATCATTGTCATGGTATTCATGGCCAAATGTTGTCTGTTGACAAGACTCCTGTTCCTGCTGAACTGAGCCAGTATGTTATTAGAACTGCTATCAGTTCAGAAGGCACAGGAGGGAGGCCAGATGCTCCCAAGCAAGTTTCCTATAGAGTCATCATGCAGCCCTCTAGTGGTTGTGTTCAAGGCTCAGTGAGAATTCCATCTGGAATTTGATTTCAAATTTAACATGACAGGGATTTCATTTGAGTGCAAAAAATGTCTTTAATTATTACAATTCATAGTGGGGGTTTTTACGGAATTCATTTTATTTTAGGTTACAGTTTATAACCTTATCTAATAAAAATTGTAATGATTAATTGTTCAACAAAGATTATTTTGTATTTGTTATGGGAAACTGAATTATTTCCTGCTTTTCTCAGGAAGGAATGTAACCAGCCCATAGTGGGAAATTGCAAAGCTGACCTTGGATTAACATCTAGGTGCAACTTCTCAGTTGGCCAATGAAGACAGAAAGAATCAAGCCAAAGTTTAGCTACACAGGCTAACATCTAGTGAAGACCTTTTCATAACGGATGGGAGTCTTGTAGTTAGTACACTTGTCCCAAGATGGTTAACGACAACCAAAGTGTATCCACAGCAGCTTCTGTTTGTGATTGTCATTCTCTAAAACCAAACGATCATCTGGCATACAGACATCCATCCATTTGCTACATCTGTTGTGATTTCTACTGTGCAATCATTGTAAGTCATTAGACAAGAACGTCAACCGAGTGCCCAAAATGTTCATGTTTTTCGACAGATGAAATGTACATGTGGCACGCAGACATTTCCCAGATATGCAAAGAAAAACTTAATCCACACTTATAATTTTTTTAAGTAACAGATGCCTTTTTCCTTTCTTTTTTTTAAGGAGAAAAACATCTCACTTTTAGTATTTGTATTAGTATTTATTAGTATTTTTTATTAGTATTTTTATGACAGGCACAACAATTTTAAAGTAAGATTAATTTATTAGTGTCCTTGGTGAATGAGACAGACAAAAAAAACAAGTAGTATATAAATGATGTGCATAGTCAAAGCATAATGATACTCATACCACAGCAATATATTTCTAATATGGCTTGTATCAGTAATGGCTGATATATTCTTTTAATTTACAGTCACGCTTGTAAACACTTGGTGCTTTGTTGGACCACTTAAAAAACACCACCCTCAAACAGACATAGTTCTCTTCACTGCAGACTATTACAGTACTTTGATTCACTGTAAAAGAAGTTTAAAACTGATTGGGTCAAGTCTAGGCCTAACATAAAAAAGGCCCTGGAGTAACTAAAATTATCTTTCACAGCAAGGCTTAAAATACTCCTAGATTTAGTCTGATCTGCATTAATTTAATCAGATTGCGTCAAAAAAAAAAGTCGAGATTCTCCAGAACCAAGTTAGGTCCCCTTTACCTCTGGCATTAACATGCATCCTGGGTGATCGGATTGTGATCAGGTAGCGCAAAAACCGCATGAGGATCAGATTTCGCAAATCACCTCCGGAGGTGGCTTGGGTGATCGGATTACAATCCGTCCTCAGTGTGTCTCAGGTGCATTTACACTATATTTGTACGTAGTTAAGCGCTATCCGATTACAATTCGATCACCCGACACGCATGTTATCCCGAGGTGTAAAAGCGGGCCTCAGTTCTTAAATCAAGCCTCCAAAGGGGGCAGATTTCACTTCAGATTATGGCAGTGATGACTACCTAAATGTAAGTTTAGTTCCTAAAACATCAGATGATGTCTAATCTGTGAACCATACCAACTGAAATGTTTTTGTATTCAAAACAATTTCATGGTCTGTCATACTTCCCCTTCATATCTGCTCAAGTGAAGAACTTAGCCACTGTGAACAAATTGCTAACACTCGCTGTTCAGCAGTCTGCTAAGCTCTGCACCTGATCAGAGAGAGAGTAGACAAAGATCTCGCACACCCACACAGAGCCACACACACAGTACAAACAAGAACATGCACACACACACACACGCACGCACGCACGCACGCACGCACGCACACACACACAGATAACTGCACACACCGTTCCGGTATTCTTGCCTCAGATAAATTTCCAAAATGGATGGTTGATCCATGCTCCCTTAAATATAAACAATAAACACACTACAAGAGGGAGAGGTGCAACGCTCTCTCGCTGTAAAAAAAAAAAAAAAAAAAAAAAAAAGGCATCTATCAATTCTTTCTCCGTTCCGTTTTCCTGAAGCTCCAGAAGTTGCGGCTGAGACCACGGCAATGTGGTAATCCCTGGCAATGTGATTTTCATCTTCTGTCC
>OMKK01089163.1:0-10853 GCA_900302305.1 Polymixia japonica
ATGTGAAGAGTGTTAATGTGAACAGTGTTAATGTGAACAGTGTTAATGTGAATAGTGTTAATGTGAATAGTGTTAATGTGAAGTGTTAATGTGAACAGTGTTAATGTGAACAGTGTTAATGTGAATAGTGTTAATGTGAACAGTGTTAATGTGAACAGTGTTAATGTGAATAGTGTTAATGTGAACAGTGTTAATGTGAACAGTGTTAATGTGAACAGTGTTAATGTGAATAGTGTTAATGTGAACAGTGTTAATGTGAACAGTGTTAATGTGAACAGTGTTAATGTGAACAGTGTTAATGTGAACAGTGTTAATGTGAACAGTGTTAATGTGAATAGTGTTAATGTGAACGGTGTTAATGTGAATAGTGTTAATGGTTAATATGAGGCCTTCTGCTGCCCGACTCCCGGCTTTGTTCAGGTCTTCATTCATTGGAAATGGGGACATTTTCTTCACTCTTAAATTGATCGATTGACGGCTGTTATATACTATGAGGTGTGTTACAGTATATTATAACTTTCATACACAGATTAATCTGGTTATACGACGGGTGGTGAAATTGGCTAAAAGATTTTTTATTTTCAAGACAAACTCATATAAATATATTGTGGATTGGGGCCGTAACATAATTCTGCTTTGTTCAAAGTTTCCATTTTATCTTGTGAAATTGTTACCCTTGTTGTCCAGCAGCCCTGGAAAGAACATCAATCAAAATCTAAATTGCACAGCAGGAATTCAGTTATTGATTTAACTATTGGAACATATTCTATCTCTATTACAGGGTAACAGTATGACCATACAACTGAGCAGAAATCTGGATGTTTCAGGGAAGATAGAGTAAAGTATACACATCAAATTAGTGATGAAAAGGGTAGAATTAATATAAATAAATGATACAATGACATTTTAAATAAACATTACAGTTGACTGTATGACCTTATAAATCATTGTGATCAAAGTTCATCACAAGCTGAATGGCTATGCTTCATTCATATAACATCACAGTGCGGTTTAATAAATATGGAAATGAAATAAAATCACATCAGATTTATTAAGCGATGCAGAAGTGTCACTCTATCTTCCCTGAAACGTCCAGATTTTTGCTCAGTTCTGTGGTTCATACTGTACCCTGTAATAGTAATAGAATAGGTACCCAGTTGTTAAATAATAACTACAGTATAAATTCTCTCTAAGTTCCTCCCAAACATCCAGAATATTGCTCAGTAGGTCATACATACCCTGCAATAACAGAATAACTACAGCATAAATTGTTACCCCCTTATTCCATAACTTCACATCTTGTTCCCCAGTACGTACATGTGTGTATTAGTACGTACTTTACTGGTACACCGTCAGTACAAAAGATTGCACTGTAACTCCAGAGTAATTACGCTGCACGTTGCGGGCTGTAATCTAAAGTGTTACCTTGATTTGTAATCACATTTAAAAGGGGTCAAACGGTTTGTGTTACGCTTAAGCAAAGGCTACACCAATCAACTGAACAGTAATATTTATTATAAAGACATCAATAGGCTGATAGGGGTTGAGGGACATCTACAATAAAGGCGTTAATGTGAGTGAGCGAGTGCACCTAGTTTATTATTTTTTGCCTCCGTGCTCATAAAGACAACGCCAGTGCGAAAGCTGTGTACTTCCAAATGTGGCACACAAAACTGCATAGTGTGTTACGGCCTCTACCTCCGCGAGGTAACAGTCTGCGGGAATTGGCGATGCAGTGGTCTGGTTTCTCTGTCTGCCTGTGTCTGTGATTCCAGTCCCCAGGTTTTGCAGCATGCCGGTTACCAGTCCACCTGCTGCCTATTAACTCATCAAGGCGGCAGTATATCAACCCCGGGACTCCAGCCACTCATCACCAGATCATAATCTATGCATTCCCTATTAGTACGCTTCTTGGCCGCTCTGCACTGTGTTCAGTCTGAGTATTACTTCCTTGAGATCCCTTGCTTCTACGCTAACCTGTTTTTCTTTGTTATAGTTCCTGGTTACCCGACTCCCGCGTGTCCTCGATGATTCTGCCTGCCTCCTACCTCGACCCCACGTCTGTCCCCGGTTCTGATTGTTCGCTTGTTGCCTCGACCACCGCTCGTCCCTCGATTACTCTCCCGCCCATTCCCTTGACCCACGCTTGTGCCTCAATTACTCTCCACACCTCTGCCCCGAACTGTACGACCACGCTCTTTTTGCCTCAGCCCTTTGTGCTATTAAATCTGTTATTTTACTTTACGCTGTGTCCCCCTTTGTCGTTGCTCTTGGGTCCACCCTGTGGTTAACCATAATATAGTGAAAGTGAGGTTTTTAGGGAACCAATCGGCGATGGTGTAATTCTTCCAAAGTAGGGTTGCCAACTGTGCCTTATAGCCAGGATCTCCTGTATTTAGGTCAAAAGTGGTGTGCGCTCTAGTGTGACCAGGTGTCCCGCTTTATGCAGGACTGCACAGCATTTTTATCCCTTGTCCCGCGTCCCACATATTGAGATGATGTCCCGCATTTTGATTGGCTCTAGTTATCAAAAGTCAAACCACTGCAGGACAGACGCTTTTCTAAAACCTGGCTTTTATCCAATGGCTGTGAAGTAAGCAGGGAAGGCTGTCGTCACGGGGCTGTGTTTGATGTCAATCAAACTGCGCACACATGGGTCAAGTGCAGGTTAACCTGTCACCGTCTTTGCTGCCTACGCTTTGCTGCCTAAAAAAGAAAAGACTGTGTGTACAATAAGCAGTGGGAAGAAAAGTATACCTGGGTTAAACCTGTCGGTGGTAACTTGGCTAGAGCCTTCTGATACTTGTGTCGTCAGGAGAGAACAATGTCAAACATGCCGCCACAGAAATGCACAACAGGACTACACAAGCTAAAGGTGCGTCAAGCATTAGCAAGTTCTTCGCAAGGTCTTCTTGCTGATTTCTTTCAAGATTTCATCTGTACAGAATTAACATGTGCAGCAGTTGCAGTGGGCAAAAATAAATAGTGCAGATAAGTACAAGTATTGAACAATGTATAGTCACTGGAGGAAGGTGTGTGAGGGTGACCGGTGGGGTAGGGGGGTGATGAGGTATCCGGGGATGGGGGCTATCCATGCATGTATTAAGAGAACTGGATACAGCGTTGGAGGCAGGGCCCCGTTCATTCCTATGAACGTTGCTCAGTGTCGCATGAAGCCACATTGTGCAGCTCTTCTAGACTTTCCAAACGTTATTGGTCCACATGGATCAAATTCTGATAGTGAAACAAGTCATTTCACATGGGTTGTGATGCTCAAAAAATGTATCCTCTGCTTTACAGACGTCTCTTTCATGATGTAAGCCTATGAGAAAAAGAGTTTTTGGACCCAAGTGTATCACGTTTTAATTCCACGGTTTGGTCACTATGTCAAATTGGCTTCAAAGCCCGGCACACTTCCTGGGGTCTTGGGGCTATCAGAGTGGTGCAGAGTGTAAGGTGGCAGCTGAGGGGAAGAAACTGTTCCTGAGCCAGCTGCTTCTGGAACAGAGATTCCTGTAGCGCCTCCCAGAGGAGAGTAGGGCAAGCTGTGGCTGGGGTGAGAGGTGTCCTGTACGATGCTGCGCGCCCTCCACAGGCACCGGTGGTACTGGACAGACTCGATGGCAGGGAGTGGAGTACCGGTGATGTGTTGGGCGGTTTTCACCACCCTCTGCAGTGCTTTCCGGGTCACGTAAACCCGACCAATTAAATATTAAAATCAAATTCAGTCCTGTGGCCCGTTTTTCCATTTCGTATTTTTGATCTGTGCCTAAAATTGAAATATGAAAAACCAGGCATTCTTTCGTTTTTTGTGTTACAATAAAAAACAAATAACAAAATAACCAGTCACTTTTTCATGTTTTGATTTTTGATTGCCAATTGAAAATGGAAAGAACGAATGATGCACGGATTGTCATGGTCCAGCCCGTGGTGGCTGTTGTTTTAGTTTGGTTTTGGGTTATTGTTTTCTGGTTTTGTCATGTTTCTGTTCAGTGTCTTGATGTTGTATGTCTATGTGTTCTGTTGCCTGTGGTTCTACGTCTTGTTTTCCTTGTGCAGTTCTGAGTCCTCCCAGGTGTGTCTTGTTGTAATCACCTCCCTGTGTATATTAGTCTTGTCTTCCCAGTCAGTCTTTGTCGGTGCATTTTCAGGTATGTGGGTTGTCTTCCGTGTTGTTGTATGTATTGTATTCTCTAGTGTTTAGTGTTGAGTCTTGAGTATTCCTTAGTTTGGTTCTTATGGTTGTTTTGCTCTGTGTTGTGTTTCAGCTGTTTTGGATTCTTGTGTTCCTGTGCCTTAGTGACTCGTGTGTTCCCATGACTTCAGTGGAAGTGTTTTCTTGTATTTCTCATGTGCCTGGTTGGCTGTGAATGGAAATAAATGCCCCAGCAGACTGGCTAGCATGGTCTGCTAGCCCCAGGCTTGCTAGACGCAGGGCTGCTAGCCACAGGGCTGCTAGCCCTCTACCAGCAATCTTTAGGGGAATCCAGCCCCCTCCGAAATATTTCTATTACCCGGATCCACGCCAGCTGGCCTCCCTGCCAGCATTCAGCCCGGTTAGCCACGGGCCTGCTAGGCCCCAGCATGCTAGCCACCAGCTGGATCTGGACCAGCGTCTGGACGATCCCCAGAGTTCCCCTTACCGGGGATGCCGGCTAGCCTTCTGCCCCGCGGGGACAGGGCTATGAAGGGACCCCTCCCGGAGAAGGAAAAGGCCCCAAGACCACCCGCTGTCTCCGTTCCAGGAGTGTCCTGCCCCGGTCCCTCGTCAGCGTCCCGTCCTGGCCCTTCGCCAGCGTCCCGTCCCGGCCCCTCGCCAGCGTCCCGTCCTGGCCCCTCGCCAAGGTCATGTCCTGGCTCCCCGGGAGGGTCTCATGCCGCCGCTACAGGCCCCAGAGTCACCTACACTGCCGCTACAGGCCCCAGTGCCGCCTATGCCGCCGCTACAGGCCCCTGCGTCACCGCCTACGCAGCTACAAGCCCCAGAGCTGTTGCTGTTGCCACAGCAGGCTTCAGTCCCCGGGCCCTGTTCGCCGCGAACAGTTTTTTGGGCATCCTTAAGAAGCTCGAGCCGCAACCTAGGGTTAGGGAGACAGTGCTTTCGGTGGGACTTAACAACTGCTTAGATCGCCTTTTAGCCAAAACGAATGAAAAGCAGTTAGCTTTACTGGTCGACGCAGGCCTTCCCTAACGCTATCATCCGAGTACCGCTTATCAATTTCTCAACGAGTCTTGACTCAGAGCAGAAGGCTAGCCTTCGAGCTCTGAATCAGTTGATTCTGGAAAAATCCAACGCCCTCTCAGAAATTAACCCGCTACTGTTTCAGGTCGTCAGGGACCGCATTCACTGGACCGCGGAAACGGCTCGATTGATCGTTGACAACTGGTTAGACCAATTAAATTTGTAACAGGGGAAAGAGGAACTTCCCCTTCCCCTCAATCGAATGTAACAGTCTTGTGCAAATCGTATGTTTTGGGTCGGGCGGAGAGGGACGTTTTAGAGCACGGCTTAACTTTTATTCCCACTCCTTAAACTTTTAATAAACCCCAATTGCGTCAGGATGTACACAACTATCACAGGCGTCTTAAGATATTGGAACACTTTGACTTTAAACGTGACTATCACCACTTACCTTTTCAGCTCCTGTCGACCTGGGAACCTGAGGCGGAGGCTTGCTCCCCTCTGCTTCGGGAACTCATGGCCAAAGACTGCGAGGCTCTCCAGGCTCTGTCTGCTCCTCGACGCGGAGCCGGTGGCAGCGGCTCCAGGGGTAACATCTCCAGGGAGCAGAGCAGAGCCTTGGAGACCCTGCGTAAGTTAGATAACATTATTATCAAACCGGCTGATAAGGGGGGGTCAGATAGTCTTGCAAGACAGAATCGATTACCTGCTCGAAGCTAACAGACGGCTCGGTGATCTTAACTATTACAGTCCCTTGGAGGAACCTCTGCAACCTGAGACTCAAACCATAGTGCGGATTATAGTATCTAAATTGCACGAAAAAGGTTTCATTAATCGTCGCCAACTATGTTACTTATTCGGCCCCGACGAACCCCGCCCGCGGCTGTTCTACCTGCTACCCAAAATACATAAGTCTCCCGAGTCATGGTCTGTCCCACATAGAGTGCCCCCCGGTCGTCCCATCGTGAACGATTGCGGCTCTGAATCCTATTGTATCGCGGAGTATATCGATTATTTTATCAATCCTTTGGCTAAGCTTCATCCGAGTTATGTTAAGGACACGTATCACTTTGTGTCGATTTTGAAAGGCTTGGAGGTGCCCTTAAACACTTTCCTCTTCACAATAGACGTGGACGCGTTATACACCAATATAGATACGGACTTAGGACTGGCAGCCCTCGAGGCGGCGCTCCGGAGGACACCTAAAATGGCTAGACCCGATGCTGAGCTACTAGAACTGTTGCGCATCACTTTAACCAGGAACGACTTTCAATTTAACAATAAGTTTTATCTTCAGACCTGCGGTTGTGCTATGGGTAGAAAGTATTCTCCAGCATACGCTGACATTTACATGGCGGAGTGGGAGAGCACGGCGTTTATCAAATGTCCAGAGCGACCTTTAATTTACCTGCGGTACCTCGACGACATATTTGGATTATGGACTAGGGAGTCTTTTAAACAATTTTTTGACGTACTTAACACCCACCATCCGAGAATTAAACTTAAATGCAATGTTCAAATGGACAAAATTGAGTTTCTGGACACCTGCGTCTTTTTTTCTCCCCCCGAGACGAACGCCACTAAAAGGTTAACTACGACGAAGGTGTACTTTAAAGAGACGGACAGACACGCGCTACTGTACAGGACCAGTTATCACCTGCAACACACTTACAAAGGTCTAATTAAATCTCAACTCATTAGGTTTCATAGAATTTGCATGTACCTGGAGGACGTCGAGACTGCTACTTCCATCTTGTTTACTGCTTTGCTTCGGAGAGGCTATTCGAATAGATTTTTAAGAACTATTAAAGGACAGGTGGCAAGGGATTTTCAAACCAACCCTAGATGGCACACCGTTGAAGTGGGAGGAGCCAATTTGGCTCCCCTCATCCCGATGGTTCAGACCTTCTCGCGTGAACTTGTGGGCTGCAATCGGAAGATCAGAGATCACTTTTCACAAGCCCAAGAGCACTATCCGCAACTGAGGGATTTTAAACTGATCACTGCCTATCGCCGCAATAAAAACCTGAAGGACATTCTAGTCCACACTGCCCTCGATAGGAACAAACTGAGCAGCGACCCTTTGAGATTACCCTTCACACCCTTTTTGTTCAGCGAGGCCTCAGAGAGAGGTCAGCCGATCAGACAGAACATCTCGCCTGAGACTAGTAATGTAGTTTATGCTATCCAGTGTCTACATTGTAAGGAACTATACATAGGGGAAACAGTGCGACCTTTAAAGGTTCGCGCTGCCGAACATGTCTCACGGATTAGAAATGGTATCACTGACGGGCTTCTCTACCAGCATTTTAGCCTCTACGGCCTAGAACACTTCCGTTACATAGGCATAGAGAACAATCTAAGATGGACAGTCAAGCAGAGAAAGAGATGTGAAAGCAGGGTCATTCAGCAGTTAAAAACTCTTCCACCTCTAGGATTAAATGAGAAACCTTAATAACCATCCCTACCTCCAAGTAACAGGTCGACGGGCCTGGCCTCCCTCATTTGATTATGAATTTATTTATTATCATTTATCTATATATAAATATAGTATTTATTATTAATTATTTATTTAGATAGGGCCCAGGTATAAAGGGGTCTTATGACCTGCACCCAGATTTCCTTATTTTTGATCCTTTATGTTATATTGTATACAAGCCTAATCAGATCAATTGGCAGTAACTTTAAGGACCTGAGCCCTTGGACTCATACTCTAACCTGGTTTATGTACACCCTTGTAGATTTCCTAGTCTGATATATTTTTTTTTTGCTCTAATCCCAACCTTTATGGAGGTCTGACCTAACCTTAACCTGTTACGGCCACCACCTCTGGGAGGTAGTGGTTGTGGGTTGGCGATGTGTGCTGTGGATTCCCTGCCTGTTTATCACTTACTCCACTCCCAGGTTTTCCGGCATGCAGTACTTCCAGGTTTTCCGGCAGGCAGTCTCCAGCGCACCGGTGGGCAGTTTCCTCATCAAGGACTGCATTTAGACCAAGGGAATCCACACACACTGATTTTAAATCAAGGTCTGGTCTAGGTTTCATCCATCTGAATGTACAGTTTAATTACTAAACTGGATATGATTCGTATTTGGGCACGCTCAACTGATACGGATGTAATTGTTATATCTGAATCATGGTTAAGTAATGTTACGGCTAAGGATATTAATATTGATGGTTATAATGTTTATAGGACTGATCGACCAAATAGGAGAGGTGGTATTGCTTTATTAGCAACCAGCAGGACCAACCGAGAAAACTGTTCTCCACCATTGACCCCCCCCATCCACCTGATACTGATAACCTCTGCTCACAGTTCTTCACTTTCTTTCAGACCAAGGTTGATGCCATCCACCAACAACTAGTGTCTCCACCTTCAGCACTGCGCACAGCCCAGGCCCCCTGCACTGCCAGCCCCTGCCCCACAACATGTCACCTCTCCTCCTTCTCCCCTGTTAACACTGACCAGGTGGCAGATCTGATTGCCAAGGCTAAGCCCTCCACCTGCTCTCTGGATCCCATGCCCACTGCCCTGGTCAAGAAAGCCACAACTACTCTTTCCCCCATCATCACTGATATCCTCAACTCCTCCCTGTCATCTGGTACCTTCCCCACACCCTTCAAAACTGCCTCAGTCACCCCCATCTTAAAAAAGCCTGGTCTGGACCCAACTGACCTCAACAACTACCGGCCGATCTCCAACCTTCCCTTCATCAGCAAAATCCTGGATAGAGCAGTTGCCAACCAGCACCCCCTCCAGTCTGGCTTTTGCACTCACCACAGCACTGAGACCGCCCTCCTGAAAATCATAAATGACCTGTTAACTGCCGCTGACTCTGGTTACATCACCATACTCAATCTCCTTGACCTTTCCGCTGCCTTTGACACCATCTCCCACACCATTCTCCTCTCTCGGCTGTCAGACCATCTCAGCATCACAGACTCTGCCCTCCTGTTTTTCCAGTCCTACCTCTCTGGCCGGAAACAGTTTGTCACACACGCTGGCAAATCTTCCTCCTCTGCCCCTGTAAATCACGGTTTCCCTCAGGGTTCGGTGCTTGGTCCCCTTCTATTTAACATTTACATGCTCCCGCTCAGTGATATCATCTGCCGCCATGGTCTCCACTTCCACTCATATGCTGACGACACCCAGCTTTACATCAGTACCAAACCCTCTGCCCACCTCCCCCCTCAGTCCTTAGTCGACTGCCTCATAGACATTGAAACCTGGACCACACAGAACTTTCTAAAGCTTAATTCAAATAAGACTGAACTCCTGGTTGTTGCCCCCAAGACACTGCTCCGCAAGGTTGGTGACCTACTCCTCACCGTTGGCAGTTCCACCATTTCTCCATCCCCAGAAGTCCGCAGCCTTGGAGTGATCCTTGACTCCACTCTCACCTTCCAGACCCACATCAAACCAGTCACCAAATCTGCCTTCTACCACCTCAAAAACATATCCAGAATCCGTCCATCCCTCACTGACTCTGTGGCAGAGAAACTCATCCATGCTTTTATAACCTCACGCCTGGACTACTGTAATGGTGTCCTAACTGGGGTTCCAAACAAGACCCTGGTTAGGCTCCAACATGTACAGAACTCTGCAGCCAGGGTCCTCACCCGCACAAAACCCTGGCAGCACATCACTCCCACCCTCCTCCACCTCCATTGGCTCCCGATCAAGTCCCGGATCAGTTACAAAATCCACCCCCACACCTACAAGGCTCTCCATGGCCATGCCCCGCAGTATTTAACGGACCTTCTTCACCCCCACACCCCATCTCGGCCCCTGCGCTCCTCTGACTCTGGTCTACTGTCCATTCCCCACTCCCGCCTCCGTACCATCGGGGATCGGGCTTTCAGTGTTGCCGCCCCCACTCTCTGGAACTCTCTCCCCTCCACTATCCGGAACACCACCTCTCTGGACATTTTCAAATCCACCCTCAAAACTCACCTGTTTACCATTGCCTTTAACACTTGACTCCACCTTACCCACCCTTGTGTACCTAAACTTGTGTATTGTCTTTGTCCTTTTCTGTTTGTAGCCCTTCTTGTTGTCTGTAGTATTTTTCATGTGTTGTAAAGCGACCTTGGGTCCCATGAAAGGAGGTATATAAATTTAAGTTATTATTATTATTATTATTCATAAAGCCGTGGTTTGCAATCTTTATGCACCGACATAATAAACCATAATAAACCATGTATCGGAGAAGTCCCACTCAATCCATGTGCCAAGTCGCCATTATTCGTTTACTTGTTATTCGCTAGAATAAATCACAATCCATCACCGTGACTGACGGGGTTGGATAAAACAGTCTATTTTTATCCGTGTGATATTGTTTACTGATGTCGTTCGTGTGTCGTAAACTTGACATCTGCAATACGTGTAAGCGACTTCTCCGTGGAAAATGTTTTTGGTTTTTTTTACAAAATCCAAGTGGTGGTTGAAACAGTGTGTGTGTGCATGTGTGTTTCCTATCAGTCTGTTCGGCAAATCGCCATGATTCGTTTGTCTATTTTATGCAATTTCTTTGGCTTCAAATGTAAAAAGAAACTGCAATGTGATGTGATTTCTGAAATTAATTAAATTAATTCCCAGTTTCCATTCTCTTGTCACCCAATAGTCAAATACCAAATATGTAACGCCGTAGGAGTCCGAATATGAAATAG
>OMKK01089164.1:0-21332 GCA_900302305.1 Polymixia japonica
ATCCCGAGGCGCTTGTATAGTCGGATTTAGACTTACAAGCGGGCGTAAATCCACCCATTTACCCCTTCCTCGAGGGGTTAATTGCTTTTCTACAACAGTTAGACTACTAGATATTATTAAAAAAAAGACATAGTTGTGAAATGCAATCATTTATTTACGATTGTAGAATAAATTGTAGAATATTCATCCGCGACAGAATATAGTTCTGTGTAATGAGATTGATTGGAAGGCACATTGATACAGAAAAATGCGGTCCCAAGCGGGATATATCGTGTGATTTACCCCGCAAAATGGAGGTCACGTGACGCTTACTAGCCAATCAGAATCATGGATCCAGACCCTGCTCATTTTAACGTTGTAGAAGAATGTTTAGACTCTTGCAGTTTCCGGTAAGCTAGTTAGACGAATCATAAAGGCAGCCATAACTTTTCTCTCTGCCCATGTCCTTGCCAGAGCACCTGCTGTCTCAAGGCCTGTCTGTAAAGCTAAGCTACAATTGTTAGAATTGTTATTGTATGACTACAAAGCCACTGTGCTTTCTCTGTTCGGGGCCATTCCCTCTGACACTCTGGTCGGGGAGAGTGGTGGACCGGACTTTTGACTATATGGTAGCCTTCTCCTTAGAGGAGAAGAACCATATTAGTATATGACTTTGACTAATAAATGATTGCTACACATTGAAGCAACTATCTCATTCTCACAATTATTTTGTGCGTGCAATTACTAAATTTCCACCACAGTTGACTGAGCTTCAATCTGCAGGGCTTTAGTTTAGTGATATTACACATTGTCACAGTAAACAAAGCCCTCTGAAGTAGTATTCACACTGTACATGAGAATTAAATAGGACAAAACAAGAAATATCACTGACCAGCTCTGGTTATCAAGAGTTGTCTAGCAATGCAATATGGGAATTATCAGTGCAGCACACCCTTGACCAATGGGATTGCTTGAACGACAACCTATTGTATACAATTATTTCTAAAACTGTTCTTGAAATTGTCTTCATATAAGTTGCTTTTGTTGTTTTGCCTAAAATTACATTTTACAAGGCTATTTATGAGTTAATGTGATTTCCCCAAGGTGATAAATAAAGTTAATCTGATCTTTTATATGAGTACATTCCATAAACCTACAAAAATGTACATTTATATTTCATTCTGTTTTTTTATTGTGTTTTATGTCTGTATGTATGTTTATGCCTATTTCCCCTGTGAAGCACTTTGTGACGTCTCTGCTCTCGAAAGGTTCTATATAAATAAAGTTACGTACTAAAGTTACCTGTCAGCAGCAGTTTGTTGAGGCACATCCTGGAGTTTGGTCGGTCTGCTTCTCAGTGTGACTGATGGCTGAATCAATCCATCCGGACACCGGGGTCTTTCTCCAACACAGAGCTGCATCATCATTACACATCCATCAGAAGAAAACAGTCCCATCTTATCCCTGTGGATCTTGGCTTTCTCTCCGCTGAAGCTCATTTGTAAAGCCTGTGTCCTTTAAACACCCGTCAGTCCTATAACATCGTGCTGCAATGCATCAGCGTTGGGAGGAACATGATACAGGAAGCATTTTTTACACAAGATATATTGATTTAAAAATGTTGGCTACCTGGGTTCTGTCTAAAACGTAACTAGTAAACTTCTAAGGTGACTCATAACTTCAACAGTAAAACATAATATGTGTTACTTTCATCCCAGACATCACTTTATAGAGAATTGCTTTCAATTGTGAAAAATTCATTTTGTAATTAAATTGAAATTAAATAAATTCTAAAACACTGTAAAATACAGTATTACAGAAATGATAAATATGGCAAATATCTCTGGTTTAATTGTTAACAGTAATCCATTGCTCTTATTGTAGAACACAGTTTAGACAGATTAGAAATATCTAAAACTACTTAAATACTACTTTTTTTTTACTTCACCCTGAGCGCTTTCCAGGGTACTCAAAGACACTTTGCATGAGTTAAAAAGATCATAGCAAACAACACACTAAAAACATTTAACACACAACATTAATCACACATTAAAAGGGTTCAGTCTGGGGTGTGTCTGGGGGGGGGGGACTGGCGCTCAGCTGAGTTTCCCTCTTGAGGATCAATCAAGTACCTGTATCACAGAAGTTAGGAGGAGGGCCTGCCCAGCGGGTACGATGACATACTAGCTTAGAGACACGCTACATGACAATACAGACGCAGTGTAAAGACATGGCAGCTAACGTTAAAGCTAGCTTGCTGAATATTTCAATAAGTGCCGTGGTGAGAGGGACGTAATGAAAATTTCACTCTTGAGTGAATTAAAAGAGGATGGCAGAAGTTAGATCAAACCAGCCAGTAACACAAGCAAACGAGAGCCCTCACCATTTCACTTGGCCCTGCTGCTTATTAAGATATTCCCACAGGGCTTGGCAAGCAAAGTGAAACCCCAAATTGCCCTAGATAAATGGAAAGTGAATTCCAGCATTTCGTGTCATGCTTTGCTAAATTGAAAAAATCTAATCATGGCCGTTCTGAGCGCGAGTCATTTGTTGAGGGGTTTTGGAGTGTTGGAAGAGGGAGCTAGCATACAGAGCACTCAGGACACAGCGTTACGAAACAAGTTAAGAACAAGACAAGTCAATAACAATGACAGGCCAAAGAAGATCTTTCAATAAAATTAAGGAAAGGCAGTTTTTAAAGGTGCGATCAGTGAGATATCACTCTAGTGTTGAGGTGAACTAAATGGTGGTCTGTCAAATAATATTAGCCTGCTGCCAGGAATCTAGGGGTAATATTTGATGCTAACCTCTGTTTTGACAATCAAGTCAAAAATGTTGTCCAGTCATGTTTCTTTCAGCTCAAGAAAGTCTCCAAAATTAGGTCATATTTGTCAATTGCTGATTCACAAAAAGACGTACATGTTTTTATCTAACGCTCTTTACTCAGGTATCAGCCTTCCTCCACCGTCTCCAACGGGTACTAAACGCTGCTGCTCGGCTTCTCACCAGGACAAAGAGGCATGATCACATTACCCCTGTGCTTGCCTCCCTACACTGGCGCCCTGTTAGATTTCATTGATTTTAAAATCTTATTGCTCACTTTTAAGGCCTTAAACGGCCTCGCTCCTAAATACATCTCTGATTTATTGAGCTGGTATGTGCCGCCTCGGCCGTTAAGATCCGTGGACGGAGCCCTGCTGGTTACTTCCAGGTCACGGTTTGTGACTCAGGGTGATCGAGCTTCTGCTATTAGAACCCAAACACTCTCTCTCTCTGAACTCAGACACACTAGCTAGTCTCCAGCTTCTTTTAAATCTCTTCTTAAAACTGTTTTCTTTGTGAAACCTTTTGGAAATGTTTGACATGTTTTCATTTATTTATTTGATCTTATTAATTTTTATTGTTTTTACTTTCTCTGTGCACTTTTTATCTGCCTTGCCTGATTGTATTTCCTTTTTGTAAAGCACTTTGGAACATTGTTAAGAAAAATGCTATATAAATAAAGGTTATTATTACTGTTATGGTTGTACAATACTGGAACCCAGGAGCACGGATTAGTATAATGAAACTCGAAAGACTAGAATACAGAATACTGGAGTGACCGAGAAGCGAACTGACTGCTGAGAAGCAAGTTACGATCTGGCGGTGAGCGTCTGGAAACCCAGGGTAGATAAAGTGCGGTTGATTAGGAAATGGGCGGCAGGTGGGAAGTCGAGGCCTGGCCACAAAACCTGTAATGGACTCACAGACAACATGGAACGGACAGACAGGGAAACCACACAACCGCACATAACACACCCCAGCCACTACACCGCCGTCGAGGTGGAGGGCCTGACAGTTACACTACCAAACCAAAACAAGAAGCACAGTGTTCCTGCTTTTGCAGGCTGAGGAGAGGATCAGTTTGATGGACTGTCAAATCAAAGCAAAGAGCAGAAAGAAGAGAGAAACAGCTCCACTGAGACATATTACAGATAGCACCTTTAAGAGCACCTTCCATTCTTTCAGGATAGAATGATATCATTTAACATAGATTGAATAGTTAGATCAAGCAAGGTTATATAGAGGCACTTGGTAACACAACACATTTAATCTCTGCATACATCACACCTTTATACGGATGAGGGAAAATACCTCAAGCAAGAGTTAAAAGAACCACAGAATGTTTCATGAAACAAGTCCAAAGATGTCCTCAAACAACTGGATTTTTTAAAGAGCGCGTCACGTTTTCATGTCATCATTGCAATGCGACGTCTTAGAAAACTCAATATACTGGCCAGCCCTACTCTAGATCCCAACATTTACAAGCGTCTGAGGGTTGTTTTGTAGTTTTCCGAACAGAAACCCATTATTACAGCAGCGGTGATAGCTAATTACTTGAAGAAAGGCCATTGTGACATATCCTTTTACAACCAACACAATTTGCATACATTTTCGGAGACACCAGATTGTCGTGTTGGCTAACAGGAATCCTGTTTCAATAGAAATCATCCACAGAGGCGTCTTGTACTCAAAGGTCAAGAGGAGACATGCTGTGATTATTCTGTCTGATGAGTTTGTGCATTATTCAATTTCTTGCTCCCTGGCAGTGCTGGATCTTACTCAGATTTCTCCCGGGACTCAGGGGAAGGGTCGGTGTCAAGGCAGGTGTTGGGGTGTATTACCCACCCCCGGCCTTCCTGGACCCTCTCATACAGCAGGCAATTTCATTGGATCTATTTTTAATAACATTTCATAACACCATTTAACATAGACTTTGTTTTATTCATTCAGCTGTGCGTGTGTGTGAGACACTGACGAAATCTTGTCTCGTAGTCTATTTGATTGGTCAGGTCTAGCCGCAGTTGACTAATCCCACAATGATTTCAGTCCGTGAAAAGAACTGGTATCCTATAACCGAACCTGGACCAGAACTGGTCGGACAGTAGCCGGTATTGTCACGAGGTGACGCCTGTTCCTCTGGAAACACGTCATTTTTCTCAATCTCTCGGTGTCCTGTTTTAATAAGAGGCTGTGTTTTAGTCAGTTTAGTCTAAACACCACGATGGGACGGGGAGGTTGTACAGATCGTCTGAGTCGATGTCCCGACCCGTGTCTCCAATGTCCCCACGATATCTGTTCTAGCAAGACCCTGCTTAGCGGTACGGCGATGGAACGCAGGGTCCGGCTACACAGAACCTCACCTTTTAGGACACTAAAGTCACGGTGTAATTTGGGATTTGTTTTTCTGTAAGTATCCCTCTGAGACTCACATCCCACGTACACAGTTCACCAGAGGGGGGAGTACAGGGTAGAGAGGAGTTAGTGGCTTGTTCAAGGACGTTTTTAAAGGGATGGGCAGCAGTTATATAGCGGAGAATGTCAGAAAAGACAGGAGACGTAGTAGGTCACAGCACAAAGTCATGTTGCTGATAATAATATAATATGAACATTATAATATATAAAACTATGATCAAGTGAGGTGAAGTCATTTCTTTGTTGCCATGACAACTACTCTACACCTGGCCAGCATATCACCTATCATAGTATACTTTCATCCCTGCAACAAAGACCTCACCATCGTATTCTAATTTCTAAGTTTCTCTGAAAACACTCCATCTCTGGAGATGTCTGGTTCTCTGCACCATGCCAACCTCAGTCTAAACGAGATTCAGGGTACAACAGGGGAATCAGGCCAGTGATGCACAGCTGCTTTTCCAATCATCAGGAATGACTGGTAGTCTTGTTTTGCTCTGGAAGTCGTTCTGTTGTTTGTAAGACGCACACCCTTTTCTAATTGCCTGTGAGGTCACAGGAGAACGGGCCTGTTTTCAACAAACGTGGACCTCAGCCATCAGTCCCTGATGGCCACATTATTGACAATGTGCATCCATTTCTGCTTGTGTTGTTAGCAAATGAACGCCACTAATGAGCACCTGGTACCGATGGTCACAATCAGCTGCTGGAACGCGCTGCCCATAGAAGCAGTCAAAAGCCCTCGAGGACCAGAGCTGGCTGTCAAATTAGCCTGAATTAGAGATACAATCAGCCATTTATTTGAGTGTCTAAATGTTGATTATATTCACACAACAGTGAGCCAGAGTCACCAGAGGCATCCATCATAGCTGATTTATAGATTTGTTCATCTACAGCCTTGGACCTTGTTAATGAAAACGCTCTACAAGTATAGTTCATTCAGTAACTATTATTATTATTATTATTCTGCACACTGTGTATTATAGCTGTGTTTTGCTATAGTATTTACTGGTGTCACAAATGTAAACACTTTTAAAAGCCAGCTGTTCCATTCTGTCAGTCATTTTATCACTGATAGAAAGTCCAGTAAATCACGATGTAATCAAAGCCAGGTGGCAGTCCCAACAGAGGGTGCCATGCTCCCATCTCACACTGGGCCTTTAAAAGGATATTTTTTCTGCTTTTTTTGGTTTTTGGCTTTTGATTATGGTAACCACGGTGATTCAACGGGTACAAACTGCAGCTGAGTCTAACATCACAGTTGTGCCCATAACCACAGTTCAACCAGGAGAGACCATAAAAACTGTTTTAGTGACAAAAGAGGAACAAGATAGTTCGGCATAAACCCGTCACTGGCGAGGGGGACTTGACGTAACATGAATGTTAATTAATCTATAAATGTAGTTGAAGTCCTTGGCTGTGAAATAGCCAATATCTCCCCTGCTGCTGAGCCAGGGGAGGTCCTTGATGCTGGTGGAGGTGGGGAGGAGGTGAGGAGGAGGAGGAGGAGCGTTGACTGCATACAGAAAAACAATATAGAGAAATCATGTAAACAAGATATATACATGTCAGAAATGCAGTCCTTGGTTCATGAAAGCATGTGGATTTGAAGGCTGTGATCTGATTGGTTGGATGCGGTAGGTGATTACAGGTGTGATCTGATTGGTTGGATGCGGTAGGTGATTACAGGTGTGATCTGATTGGTTGGATGCGGTAGGTGATTACAGGTGTGATCTGATTGGTTGGATGCAGTAGGTGCTGTGATTACAGGTGTGATCTGATTGGTTGGATGCGGTAGGTGATTACAGGTGTGATCTGATTGGTTGGATGCAGTAGGTGCTTACAGGTGTGATAACTGATGAAGGGAGGTGGCCTTCCTTGTTGAATTTACACAATAACTTCATTGCAAAATGTCCTCCTGGGTATTTGTTAATATATGTATAATGTATTTATTGTTAATTAGCACTATTGTAATAATAATAATAAACATTTTTATTGTAGCATCTTTCTTATATATTAGCAAAGTGTGTTACGGTCACACTAATGGAGAGACCCAAATACACAACAACAGAGACACGAACTCAAAATGTAATGAAACTGAGGAATATTAAGATAACTAAAAGGGTGATGGCAAAAAGGGAATAGTCGGACAGTCCAGGTTCGGGGCACGGCAGACGGGACAGTCTGAGAGAACGAGCAGTGGTCGAGGGAGCCAGGCGGACGGATAATCGAGGGGACGGGCCAGGGTCAGGGCAACCAGGGAGTATCAGTTCGTAGAGTCAGGCGAGGGTCGCGGCCACGAGCAAGCGGGAAGAACCGGGACAAGCGGGGGTCGAGGTAGGCAGCAGACAGCGTAGTCAGGGAGGTGAGCAGGAGTCGAAGAACTGAGGCTCTAAGGCACAAGGAAAAGCTCATTTACCATCTGGCGGTGAGTGGCTGGCCGTCCTGGGTTGATATACCGTCGCACTGAGGAGTTGATAGGAATCAGGTGTGTGTCTTGAGGAACTCTGCAAACTCTGGAAGGGACTCACTGATTCATACCACACACAGCGACAGAGACACCTCACCACTGCACCGGGAGACACCTCACCACTGCTACCCCGCAGAAGTGGAGGGCGTGACAAAGTGCTTCACACAGAAAGCAACATAGTAATAGACAAAAATTACAAATTGCTGTAAGAGAAATCAGTTGTTGCTATTCTAAACAGCGAACATATCTCTGCTTTCTTGATCTCACTGCTCTTTTTATCTACATTTCTCATAATTTGTTAATAAAATCTACATTTAGCTAATCTAATGAAGAGATGACTCTTGTTGACTTCACAGATTGGAGTGTCAGTGTCCAGGTTTGGTTTGGTGTTTGGTGTAAGTATTTAAGGGTGTATGTCTTTTAGAAGGGCCTTTACTAGGACATATAATCATTAGATCTAATGTGCAGTTTCATTAAGTATAAATCCTTCAACTACTCCCAGGCTGCCCAGTGGGGTGGAGAGTTAAAAGAGGCTCTCATTTCCTAGACTGAGATTGATGGACACATATAGTCGCTCGGCATTCAGACTACGGGCACTTCCCCGCCCTACAACCCTTGTATAGTTAAATATTCCTTATAAACCAAGAAATAATATTTCAAGTTAACACTGTTGAGCGGAAAAAAATACTATCATCTCCCTGGGATGCAAAAACCTGTAAAATTATGACAAATGAGCATAACTCTACATCAATTTACTGCTTGTCAAAATAGATTACATTCATCTCCTCTCTCTATTGGGTCGTACTGAGAGGACAAGGAGAATGGCTTTCTTCACATGGGCCATACGAGAGGGTTCCTCTGAGGGTATTTGTGGGAACATATGGTGCTTTGACCAACCAATAGAAGGGTTCAGTGAACAGTTCTTCTATTTGAAGAACCGTTTCGTACCCAGTGATTCTTCTATTGGTTCTGTACACTTTAAAACCTGGGAGTTCCTCAGGGGTCCCTCAGGGGTTCTTCTATGATCCTGGTTTATAGCTTTTTTACATATCTCACTTTCTCATCTCTTATAATCTTTTCCGTCATTTCCTGCTACAGTGTATCATCAGACAATCTGATAAAATGCTACTATAATTGAACAACTGCAGTTTTCCATTTTTTCTTATACTTGAATGAATTGAACATTTTCTATGGTCATTTGTGTTTAGTGAGTTTCATCACCCTCAGGCCCCAACTACAGCCACAACTTTGGTAACTCTGCCTCGTATTTTCCAACATTACTAGAACAAGAGTTTAGCTGACATGCTAGTGTGTGAATAAACCTGTCATTGATCCATTATGAATGTCTTTAAAACACTCTAGTTAAGGATTTTAATTGCTCTGCAGGAACTGATCGTTTGATGCAGTTAGAGGTGATGTCTGAAACAGTACAACCAGCAATCCAGAACATCAGAGGCTAAGCAGCTGGAAGAGCATCAAAGTTAAATTAGCTCTCATATCCATCAAGGTCAAAAGGGTTCAGGAAGTCCTCTTTATCAACTCAAACAGATCGTAAATCATCCAGCAGAGAAGTATGTGTTTTTCTAAAGGAAAGGAAAGGAAACATTAAACTACTGATTTTGCATTGTAGTTGGACATGATAAATAAGTGTCTCTCATTCAAAGACAGAAAGGTTTCCTCCATGGTGGATGTCATATTCACAGAGATTGGTACAAACTAGGGGCAGGTCTCAAAAACCCTACACACAATTTTGTCTGAAGATTTATTGTATGTCTATGGAGACTGACCAGCAGTTTCCTTGGAATTGATCAAATTCGTTTTTTAAAATTTTTCAGTCTTTCTAGGCCTTTATAAAAACCCTGGACTGCTTTCTGAAATACCTGACAGTATAGCCAGTGATTTACAACATGAGAGACTCAGCATTTGTAGGAGCAGCGAAATTAAATGATCTTTCATGTCAATCAAGGCCCAAAAGTCTGAGGGAGTCATTTATCTACTCAAACAGCTCATAAATCATCCAGTCCTCATGGATTCGATCACCAAGCTTTATTTGTACAATCTTCTCACAGGGTCTGCACAGGTCTTTGCTCACTATGCAGTCTCAGCAATTATCTCCATGTTCCATAACGCTCAACTTAGTGGTAGACATTGAGATATTGATATTGGTTGATATTGGCTGGACCATATGACTGCCAAATAGGACAGCTGAAGACCACTCTTCATCATAACATACAAAGCAATATGTGAAATGACTACTGTACTACATAAGGTGTGTAGTGAAATATGTATCATGATACATAGTTTTGTACGATAGCTTTGTCAATACTTGGCATTTTGAAATTCCTTTTCCGTTTTTCTCCAGACTTGTGTAGGACGGAACGCTGCTTGAGTGATAATCGGTGGCATGTTAAGGCTGAAAGCTTGTGTCTGGTGTAGGCCATGTTTGGGCTGATTTGCAGTGATCTATGAACAGGGACAGACCATTCACCTAGAACTGGTTAGTCTACCTCTTCTAATCTGTTAGTGAAAATCCCCAAAGACCAAGCCAATAGAAAGCCAATAGAGCAAGTATTAAGGTTGATAAATGGCATTCGGGTCACAGTCACCTTGCAGGTCTTGTAGGTCTCCTTGCAGGAGAGGTCATACCTGCTGGCTGGAAATAACCTTGGTCTGTATCTGGAGAGAAATCAGTCTGCTATGGTGAGCAGTTACAGACAGATTCAGCACTTATTTCACACCGCAAAGGGGAAGTGATTAATTAATACACAGATATGCCACCATTTTGCTATTTGCCAGCCCTATAAGCATGAATGTCTGTTCATCACTGAGTCACTCACTGACTCACTGACTGAGTGATGAAGTTACACCATTGGTCAGCCGACTGTTGGGAGTTTCCCCGTTGGCCATTGAATTGGTTTGGAATCGGTTTTCTATGAAGTCCTCAGGGGGCGGATACACGGTCCAGCGGGTTACACGGTCCAGCGGTTACACGGTCCAGCGGTTACACGGCCCAGCGGGTTACACAGTTCAGCCATATACTAGGTATTGACCTAGTCTTGTTTGATGAGTGTTTAAATTATTTGAGGCACAAAACCAATTCAAATGGAAATGGTCATTGAACAGTATGAAATCTCCTTTATATTTTTTAGCTTGTATGTTCTTAGTCCATATATTTTAGGGTTTAGAGAGAAATGCAATTTCAGTTCTCTGTATATGTGTACACATGTAGCAGAACCGACAATAAAGCAAACTTTGACTTTGACTTTGAAATATCTGTGAATTAACATCCCAAGTAGAATGGAAGACGCATACAACTGGAACTATCGGCCTTAATGTGTCTGCAGACGTCAAGAGAACAGGCCTGCTTCCTATTCCTCTCATGAGTCAATGTCATCTAAATGTCTATTTCACCAAAACTCTTCAGAATCTTCTCATTCTGCCTCCACAATCCTGTCTTAAAAGAACACAAAGCTTTTGTTTGGATCTCCCTGGTGTTGCACCTTCCATATGACACAGAAGGGCATCATTAGGGGTATATGATGAGGTTGGAAATGTTACACCTGCATCCTTCGGGCTGTCTGCCTGACTAAACGTTTGTCGGGGCGTATACCCTGACTGGCACCGCAGACAAAAGCAGACGGATCAAACAATGGTTCTACAACGGTTTAGAATGGAAATGTCAGACGTTAGTGAGTTGAAATATATCTCCTGTGTTGGTGCGCGAGAGGTTGAGAAGATCACTAATAACCCAGTTATTTTGAATAGTATTAAAGTATGGAGACAGTCTCTAAAAATGCTGGGCTGTGAAGAATTTCTCTCCTCTTTTCCACCCGATATGGAAAAACTTAAATCTTGGCTTGATGGGTATAAAAGGACATATTTTTAGCTAGATTTTAGCTAGACATTTTGTGATGATGTTAATGTTGGGTTGTGATTAAATATAATAATAATTTAAAAAAGACAGAGGCACAATACTATTCTTTTCAACATTCATGTTTCATGGGAAAAGGCTTTCAGGACACTTATATTTTTAAGTTTTAATCTAACCAAATGGAAACCTTTCATTTAATTTTCTAATTGATCTATACATCTAAACACCATTTCAGCATCATCAAATAGGATTGTTCCGGCACTGAGTTTGAAGTAGATGTAGCCTTCACAGCCACAGTAAATATACTGTAAATACACACTTACAGCCTTGTATCAGACCAGTACCAGACACTGGTATCCATGGTAATAACACCAGCCACCAAATACCACAAAATGTCTTCCTAACCAACCATCATTTAGATGGTACTGGTTCACCTCCAAAACTCACAGCTCAGTTAGCCTAAATATGCAGTGGAGTAAAAACATCTAAACATTGTAGAAACACATCTTGGTGGAGAAACTTTTATGGAAAGGGTTATGCTGCCCATGTTGTTGTTTAGGGTGCAGTTATAATGCAGTTGAAACCAGTGACTCGACCTGGACACGTAAAAGCTATCATTAAAACAATGATTAGCCCTAACATCAAATTTCACATAAAGGGAAGATTCTGTCACGGACTAACATCCGGTCTTCAACCACACCGCCGTCTACTACTGCTGGAGGAGCACAGAGCTGAACACAAACACCAGCGAGAGCAGCGAGGTTCTCTAGCGATGACGCCACCACCGAGCATGTTTGTCCCTGTGAATCCCAGCTGTGTTGCGCTGTACTCACTTCTCTAACGTTGACACATTAACCGTCTCAGCACGTAAAAGGCTGTCTGTTTTATTTCGCCCTGCTCTGTTCTCAACAGGATATGAAAGATGAGATCGCAGACACAGGGGGCAGAAACCCAGAGAAGACACAAAAGCAGCGATGGATATCGGAGATGATCCGGACCCGCGAGCCTTTGGTGAATCATGAGGCGTCAGGAAAGTTATTTAGTGCCACAGACATTTGAGCTCACGTCTCGCCTATTATTGCACACACAAGTTACCCTGCAGGGGGGAGAGAGCGTCCTCGTCTCTGGAGGATAGGACAGAGGAACAGAGAACAGGTGGAGAACCAAGCCTAACAAGCTCAGACCAACTGAACACAGGAAACAGACAACACACACTCCATTAGCACATTTTTCATTTAAAAAAATCCAGAATTTTGACTTAATTTGAAGATTTTAACTTTTAATATGATGTATGCTGTTGGTGGCTGGGCAGAATTCGCAGGATCACAACCTGTGTAATGACAGAAGGTCCACAACTACAGGATGTGTAGATGTGCAAATCTGGACTGAACAGCTGTTCCCTCATGCTTCTCCAGACTTCCTACAAAGTTCCCAAACTTTTAAAGACCTGGAAATTAAAAAGAAAACCATATTTTTAATGGTTCTGTGGAACTTCCTGACCTGTGTGAGACCCCTGCAGACTGACAACAGGACGGCTCCGATGTACGAAACACACTGAATACTGTCAACGGGCTGGATGATAACTCAGCATGAATGAATAATGAATCAGTGCTATAAGTAATCCTAATTAATAGAGGACAAAGATTTGTCTTATTGTTTATACACTAATAATAAAGGTTCCTCATCGCTCAATTACAGACAGCAGTTCGACTGGGAATGAGTCACTCTAGAACCTTTGGGGGATTAAAGTTTTAGGTTTTATTGTGTTTTCTAGTTGCAGTTGTGAAATATTGTTGCCGCTTATAAGACGTTTCTCATTAGTCAATGAAAGGCAGCAATTCAATAGGGAAATTAATCAGTAAACAATTATTACAGGGGAAAAGGTTCAATTTATAGTCTATGTTCCGATAATACAACCAGTAAATTAAAACATCTCACACATCTAAAGTAAATCCTTGCTGATATGATGGGCAATCAGAATATAAACCCCATTTAGCTTAATAAAGATTAAGAGTCTCATTAGATATGTCATTGTTAAGCGTTGTCTATTTCCACATGTCGACTATCTCCTTGTCCCTGAGATCTCAGTGGAAACAGTACTGTTTTGGTCATGACGGTATTTTCCTGAGGCTCAGTCGAGACAGTATCGCTAGATATTGTTCCCAGGTAACTATTAGTCTCACTGACGTTCTCCAGTCCTGTTCCGGTCTTTTGTTCTAGAGTCTGAGTCCTCTCTGAAGCTGCTGCAGCAATACCATGACAGGGTTTCTACACATTCTAGACCTCCAAACTTTGACTGGATTCGAAGACTGTGGTCGATGTTCAAATTGACGTGCGACTGTTGATTAGCTGAAGATTATTCTTCACATCAGCAGATATCACAGTACGTGATGTGACAGTGGGTCTACAACTGCAGGAGATGTGTAGTCATATAGGACAGAAAATTAGGTGTGCCCCATATATTCCCACTCATTCTGTGCAACTCCAGAGTTATCGAAGATAACCTTTAAATTATTAAATACATTTTCCATACATTTCAGACTTACCAAATGAATGTAGGAACGCTGCTTTTAATGCCTCCGGCACCAAATGTACACATGTATGACATGAACACAGGGATCTCTAGATCTAACGGCTGTCTAGGGGGAGAGAAGAGCCCCGATCCTCCACATGTAGAGGGCGAACAAGGGGAACTCGTCCGACAGGAGCAGAACATGGTGCCCCAAGAGCCCCTGGAAGTCCTTCTGTTCCGGGGTGACCCCTGACTCCATCTGCTCTCTGCCTGGTACCTCTGACCTCTGCAGGAGCTGCTCCAGGATCCAGAACAGGTAGAAGGAGTTTTCATACCGGTGCACAGTAAACCGTTCAGGCCCTGCGCTCTCCTGTCCCTAAAATAACACAGACGTTAAGGCTGCATCAGCTGTCACAAAATATTAAAATCATCGTATTGACAAACGCAATCTCCAAACGACAGGAGAGTGCAGTTTCTGCAGTTTGTGGCAGCTTTGTAAACATGGCATTCTGATGCTGTAAACTGATCCCAGGCCTATAAACAGACAAATTAGTATTTGACTCTCATTTTCTGTCCCTGACACCATTCCTTTCAACATTTAATTAAGTTCTGAGAAAGGAATAATGTAGGAAAAGGTTTGTTCGCGTGTCAGAATTCATAACACGACAGCAATGTTTGGCACCAAATCGCAAAATAATATTTTGCCTTTATCATGCAGTTCTGCAAAATGTCTGACATTATGAACAGTGGCTCAGTCAATGGAGTGTGTGTGTGTGTGTGTGTTTGTGTGTGTGCGCGCATGCGTGCGTGTTTGTGTGAGTGGGTGTGTGTGTGTGTGAGTGAGTGTTTGTGTGAGTGTGTGTGAGTGAGTGTTTGTGTGAGTGTTTGTGTGTGTGTGTGTGAGAGAGTGTTTGTGTGTGTGTGCGTGTGTGCGTGAGAGAGTGTTTGTGTGTGCGCGTGTCATGTCTCAGAGTGAAACAGAAGCCAGATGGCTGCCAGATATTCCTCCAGGCTAAAACCTCCAGAGACCCCACTCCACACACACACACACACACACACACTCAGATGTCACGAGGAGTAGGTCATTTAATTTTTAATCTCACAACTTCCTGCTGAGATTTCCCATTGTTCCTCTTGTCTCTGGCAGGTGTACAACTCAAAGCTGTACTTACTAACCTATTCTGGAACGGCAGGGTTCCTGTGGTGAGACTGATGCCAAGGCACAAACCGAGGCTCCTGAGCCTCCTAAGAGTCAAGTTCTATGGCTTGATGGCTGTTTTCCATCAGGACCTCCATGTGTGGGAACGACCTGACTGAGGAGCTCAGGCTCACAGAATCACCATCAGCGTTTATATCACTTTTGAAAAGTTATATTTGTATACTGTTTTTTCTCCAACTGTTTGTACTATTTCATTGTTTTTCATTCTCTATATTTATCTTTATCTTATCTTATGTTGACTTACAGAAGGCCTTTGACACTATAGATCATAGGATATTATTGAGGAAATTGGAGAAGTATGGAATACGAGGGGTTGCTACTTCTTGGCTGAAAAGTTACTTAGAAGGTAGGCAACAATGTGTACAAATTAAAGATACTGTGTCTTGAGGGCATTGAGGGACATCACCTGTGGGGTTCCACAGGGATCAGTGATTGGTACAAAACTGTTTATTTTATATATTAATGATATGTGTAAAGTTTCAGATTTGTTAGAATTTGTCGTTTTTGCAAACGATACAAATTTATTTTGTTCCGGTAAAAATTTAAAGGAACTTTTGAATGATGTTGAACGGGAGTTGGAAAACCTCAAAACTTGGTTTGATGTAAACAAACTATCACTGAATATCAAGAAAACTAAATATATGGTGTTTGGAAATCAGAAAGAAATGGATGGTGATCTTGAATTAAAAATCTGTAATAGTGACATTGAAAGAGTATTTGACACAAAATTCCTTGGGGTTGTAATTGATCATAAACTCTCATGGAAACAACATATTGGTCATATCAAAGGGAAAATTTCTAAGTCACTAGCAATCCTGTATAAATTTAGAGATGTGTTGAATTATAAGGCACTGCATATAATCTATTGTTCACTTATCTTACCTTATCTGTCTTATTGTGTAGAAGTGTGGGGATCAACCTTTAAAAAAAACTATAAATCCAATAGTCGTTCTACAAAAACGAGCCATCCGTATTATTAATAAAAAAAATTACTATGCTCACACCCACTGTTTCTAAACTCCCATGTTATGAAATTTAATGACTTGTTTTATTATAAGATAATGCAAATAATTTTTAAAGCAAAATCAAAGTCACTCCCAGTTCTTTTCAATACAGGACAGTAATTATGATCTACGAGGAGTGTACAAGTTTAATGTGCAAAATGCTAAAAAAGAGATTAAAAGGAGATGTGTCTCTACTGTTGGGGTAAAAGTTTAGAATGATGCACATATAAATTTAAAGACATGTAATTCACTTTTGGTTTTCAAAAGAAAGGTTTCTGGATCTATCTTTGAAGGTTATAAGTGTGAATGAATTTTTCTAATAGTGTTAAAAAATAAAAATAAAATAAAAACTTTTTTCCTGTCGTCGCAAATTGATTTTTTGTTGTTTCTTTATCTTTCATTTTGGAGGAGAGCTTAACTTTATTAGGAATTAGGTCAGGCATAATATGAGCAATTTTTGCTTCTGCCTGAGCCTGTTCAGTCTATATGCTTGTTTGATCTTGTTTATACTGTGATTTTTGTTATGTATAATGATTGACTGAATAAAATGTACATTACATTACCTTACATTTGTGTTGCTGACCCTTCTTGTTTTTAAGTTTTTTTGATACTTGTACAAGTATGATGTTTTTATTGGTTATTAAAGCACTTAATAATCTATTTTATATTTTATAATATACCTTATATATCACTATACAATTATTATTATTATTATTAGATCTAAAAAAAACAACACATTTTCCAGCAAATACAGTATGTTTTGTACCATTTGTCAATAAAGTTCTAAGTAAAGTTCTGAGATGTATCAACGTAATAACCACCATCTATCTAACGCAATATGTGTTTTCAAGATGAATAGATTTTGGATTTAATGTTGTATGAAATTGTCATGTCCTAAAATGTTCAGACCTACTTTATATCTATTGTCAACCATCACCACTGAATGTGAATATGTAGAGAGATATGTTCCTGTACATATATCTCTCTTTATCTAGTCTGTCTCTCTCTCTATCAATCTCTATTTCTATCTATCAAGCTATCTATTCTTTCTACAAGTTCCTGTATGTGTACATTGAAGTTCTGCTCATTTTCTCTCAGTGACTCAGCTGAAATCTGGTCGTAGTATCACAGAAACACATCTATAACTTAACTTCACTTCTAGCTAGAACTGATATCACTAACTAAAATATAATATAATGCTTTCTGGCTATAGAGATGTGGAGAGAGAGATTAAATGAGATATGAAATGAAATGCGGGATCTGTATCAGAGGGTAGTTGGGCTCCAGAGACCGTTTCCACTGAACTCTCCTCTGGAACGGTCCTCGTTCACCATCTACCCCGACATCTAATGAGCTGAGCCATCCCACCGCAGAGCTGCCCTCCAAAACAAATAATCATCACTGGGATACTACACACAGAAAGAATTATGAGCGCACAAGTGTCAACTGCACAAAGGAAAAATATGCTGAGAGGACAAAGTGAAAAACATTGTGAACAACTGTTTCCAAATGGCTGATGCAGTGTGATGAACTGGGTTCATCTAGCAGGGGTGTTCCCCCACAGGAACAAGGCTACCAGCACTGTTAGAGGAACGCGGAACCGAACGGAACATTACTAATTAACTCTGCTATTCCTCTGAAACACAAACACGCATAGTCCCAATGTGTACAATATTAGTTTTTATTATGATGAACAAAAAATGGGACCAAAACAGGGACGGGGGTGTATCCCTGAGATAGAAGCTGCAGTAAGACAGACCAGAACATCATGGATTCAGAACGTAAGTCCTGAGGAACGAAAACAGCACATCGACTACACATTTATATTTACACCTCAGGCGTTGAAATGATGCTCCTGTCCCAAGTGATTTATGATAAGGGCAACAGCAATATGAGCTTAAAATCCCAGTTTGATGACATTTTAAGCAACCCATAATAGGTGGTGCAGGATTCACAGCCATGGCACCCAAATAAATGTAACAGATACCTTGTGTCTCTTAATTGCTCATGATAAAGAATTGCTAAGTAAGGAAATACGAGCCAGGGAGGAAAAGTAGAACCATGTTTGCGTAGATTTAGATGAAGATGAGTAAGATATGACATTGGTATGAGATTCGGGGGAGCAGAGGGGGATGTGAAGTCTTTGTGTAGCTATAGAGGTATTGTAGAAGTCCCATGTTCCCATGCTCACTGCACCTTTTTTTGCTCCGTCCTAAAGAGGGATTGTTTGGAAAGACAAGGGTGTCCCCTGCGCTCTCGTTTAGTCTTCAGAAGTTACAAGAAATGATGACTAGAGCCCCTTTCACACATGCACTGCAACCCTGAACTTATCCAGACATTACCTGGAGGAGCCAGGAGTTGATGACGTTTCTGTCATGCGACTGCCACAAAACCAGAAGAATACAAACATCCAAGGGTGAAGAAGAAGAGTAATTTACAAAAAGACACCAACGAAAATGTCTAACTGGAGAGACGATGAGATTGGGGAACTTCTGCTGTTAAGGGCCGACATCGAAAACGTCAGACACATTCAAGGAATGGCAAGAGACTCGGTGGTTTATGACCAAATTACGAACCGGCTACGTGACCACAGCATATTTTTTGCATCATGTCCTGCCTATGACGTCCTATAATTCTTCAATACACAGGACAAGATGTTGCCATCCCTTGTGCCATAATCCAAGGTAAAACACCTTTAGAAGCCTAATTCAGACTACAACCAGAAACCAACCAAGTGAAGGTGCAATCATCAGATACAACACCATAGGAGACATCAGGCTGCGCCGTCATACATCTACAGCATCAATCCTCAGACCAATCACCTACCTATCCTATCCACCAGCAGTAGGCTGTATAATATTACACCCCTATCTGACAGCTTGGCTCAACAAGGGTTACCCCGTGGTGAGGCCCCTCGTCTCCTTTACCAAGCGTGCCAGCCTGACTTAACAAGGGTTACCCCACAATGAGGCCCCTTGTCTCCTTCATCAAGTTTGCCAGGATGCAGCATGTCATTGGGGTTATCAAGTGGGCGCCTCCTTCCACCGATGTTTCGTTAAGTTAGGCCCACGACACCTCTGGAAGGCTTAACGGTGTAATCCAGCATCCTGGAAACACCCCCCTCTACACCACAACCTGCTAGCCACAAAGAATTTACAATGCTAAAAATGTATTAATCTGTTTTTACTACTGCACTTTCAATCTTTTTATCTGTTAAATTTTAATTTTGTATTCAAGCGTCGGCTGTGGCCTATTGTTTTGTGATTTATGTGTTCTGTGTTTTTGGTATGCACTGTTTACACATGTTTTTACCTGTGAAGCACTTTGGTGCAGCCTGAGCTGTTGTAAATGTGCTATAGAAATAAACATGACTTGACTTAATTTACAACAAAGTCACTTACTTCTCCTCTGATCCAACACACCTGTTGGAAACCGCTAAAACAAACCGCTAAAACAAACCTGTAGTAGCATGGAGCCTAGGAGAGAGAGAGAGACAATGAGTACCAACAGGTATTTATAACCTAGCAGAAGCCCAGCCAGGTGCAGCCCATCTCCCTAACGACCCTCCATGTCTGCCAGCACCCACAGGAAGCTGGGAGGGGTCGAAACATACTTCAATGAGTTCCCCAGCTAAGATGTTTCCTTCTCCTTCAAAACCATTCACTGCCTTGCTCTGCTGCCTGAGACATGTTTTTAACTGCCAACTTCAAGCTTCGTCCACGAATGCCCAATTCGCAATGAAGCCCCGACCGCCAACTTCCACCGGTCGTATGTGAGCCCTCCAGCCCCTCTGCTCTGCATCCGCCGCTAACTCAGAATATCTATCCCTCTTCCGTTCATTAGCTTCCTCTACTCGGTCTTCCCATGCTGGTCTGAAACATGCTGGTCAACTAAGAAGTAAAAGAAGATTATATATGTAACTATGCTTTGACAGAACATGAAAGAACAGATCAGAAAAGGACAGGACAGGACAGGACAGATCAGAACAGGACAGGACAGGACAGAACAGAAAAGGACAGGATACATCAGAACAGAACAGGACAGGACGGATCAGGACAGGACAGGACAGGACAGAACATGATGCATCAGAACAGGACAGGGCAGAACAGAACAGAGCAGGAGTGGACAGAACACAACAGAACACAAGGATGGGTAGATGAGAAGGGCTTCTCCATGTGCCCTAACCGGAGCCTCTTCCTGACTGTGATGAGCTGAATCGTCTGTTGGCTTGTTAGCTCACCTCAGGGATCTAGCTGGCTGATAGCGACAGGCTTGACTCCTGCCTTTTAATTATCTCACTAAATTCCTCCCTCACTGCATGCCCTTCAGGATGACGTCTCACTTTCTCGCCAAGCCATGAAGTAGTCATCGTTTTGTCTTTGAAAAAACGCTTATCCAAGAAAACGTGGTTCTTGACATCTGAGATTAGAGCAGGGGAGGAGGTCTTCAGTGAGGTTGAGGGTAGGTGGATTGAGGGTTAGATGGCAAGGTGAGGTTCAGGCTTATATTAAATATTCTAGGTGACGTGACGTGACGTGACGTGACGAGACGAGACGAGACGAGACGAGACGTGACGTGACGAGACGAGACGAGACGAGACATGACATGACATGACTCATCCCTGGGGGGAAATTATTTTGCACAGAGTTGTGGTACACAACTGTAGGAGGTTGCAGCACAAAGTAGGAAAAGTGCAGACTAGAGAATGAAATAAAATAAACATGGCATATCGAAAATGAACAATAAATCTGTAAACAAAAATATGTATAGAAAACTATTTGAATAGGTACACAGGGTTGGACCTGTAACAGAGAGAGACTATTGGTCCACATTTCTGCCCCTCAAAAGGCAGTAATTAGGTAGCTGGAGAATGAGTTCAACCAGGATGAATACATAGTAATAGTAGTAGTAGTAGTCATAGTAACAGCACTGAGGAACCCACTTGGTTGGCTGAGGAACTGAGGAACCCACCCTACGTTGGCTGAGGACAGCCCTGTCATTGATTTCCAATCATTAACCTTGACTAAGAAACCTGTGTGTCA
>OMKK01089170.1:0-10129 GCA_900302305.1 Polymixia japonica
CCCTGCGCTCCCCGGCCCTCCGGACGCACGACGCCTCGGCGCAGAGAACACTTGTCCCCAACAGCTGGCAGAAAGCGGCATGTTATTCTTTTGGGGGCTTGATATGGTGTTGGTTTACCAGCTCTGGGGATGTGGGCCCTTCTTTGTGCCGTTTAACCAGGGACTAAGTGGTCTTTGTTCGATTTATATTTTAATTATCTGCTAAACTGCGGTTGAAGGCCATGTGGGAAAGCGCCGCGGTCTGACCCCAGGACGCGTCAATCACGCAGTAAGAAGGTGGATTTCAGATTCGTTGCAGTGATGTCTTCTGTGATCTGTCCGCCTTTTTCCCTTTATATACAGTATGTTGAGTGATTCATAGGTAGTTTTCCAACGAAGACACCTTTTAACCAACTTAAATAGTAGTAGCCTGTAGTGGAATAATATACACTTACACTGTAGACCCATAGCGCCATGATAAAAAGTTAGGTTTGTATTTGACGCCATCTGTTGGTCATGTAATCCACCATAGACGATAATGTGAGCAACCAGGCTTATCATGAATCAGAAATGGTGGTGAATACTAAAAATTATAATTTTATTTAATTAAAATCTTCAGTATCATGCAGTCTGCCTTTTGTTATATGGATTACAGTTTTTGAGCAGCATCTAACTTTACTCACCAGTTTGAAGTAGGACAAACCTTACACATGTTATGCACACATACTTAAATTGGTTTATGCTAATTATTCATTATATTTAAGTAAAAATAAGTAAGAACGTTGCATAACTGTAATTGTAAACATCAAGCAAATATTATTAGCAGATTTCTGAGAATATACAGTTTGATTGTAGTGAACCGCTGGATGGGTGAGAAACTGTCCGTTTACTGTGATTTGATAGACTCGAGTTGTCATTTAAAATAACTGACACGAACTTTAAAAAATGATTTATAACTAAAAATTTAAAAGAACTTGGTTTTTAATGGTTAGTAGGTGACCTAGGTCCTTGGTTGAACACTTTTAGAGATTGGATCTTCTATATTATAATTATATTCAATGACTGAATGATGATTAATGGTTTTTTTCCCCCAAAATATTTATAACAATACAGAAACGAACATTTAATTTTTTTTTTTTACCATTGTATGAATTTTAACTATAATCTATATTTCAATTACATTTCATTTCAAATCTATAAAACGTCTAATTTTAATTATATTTTACTCCGTGCTGTGAAGCGTAGCAGTCATGTCTGTGGAAGCGAACTGGATCTTAATTTAAAAAAAAGCAAATGCAAAGTTCATCACACACATAATTCTGCACAGAATCTCTCAGTTTAATTGGTGTCAACCACTCCCAATTCAAAAGAAGAACTCTCCTGCTGTCTGTTTGCGATGAATGTTAAGTAACGGCGAGATGATTTGTCCTCCTCTGATGTTTCCTCCCTGGGCGTCACATCCCGACGGCCCCCCATGAAGAGGCTAATCTGGTCCCAGCGGGGCCCCTAACAACGAAGACATAGTCACAGAGACCCACTCAGACGTATGCGCTATTGTCCTTCCCCAGGAACCCTGAGTCAATACTGGCGAGCTGAGAGAGAGAGAGAGAGAGAGAGAGAGAGAGAGAGAGAGAGCCTGTTGAAACTCAGTGATAAACACATTTTAAATCCCACAGGTTCATTGAAATGTCCTGCCTTTGAATAAAAGGCCAAATCTCGATTTCCATGATGCCACTACTGCCTTTGTTTACAGTTTGTTTTTTGTGACTTTGTTTAGACCGGAGAGATATTTTCACTTTGAAATATATTGTGTGGCTATATATATATATATATATATATATATTTGTTCATGTGTTTTGAAAGGTAGCGCTCCCTGGAGTACACAACATGTATACCCACCTTGGTGATTCACAGCATCAAAACAAAACAAAACAACATCAAAACAACAATGAACAATAAGGATTTCAAAATGCTATGAATCAATATTGGAGAAAAGGTGCATTACCCGAAGTTGACTGTTCAGTGTCTTGAAAATACAGAAAACGCTTGTTTATTAAATAGTTGTCAAAGTCACCAAATTAGTCCCGTTCAAATGATCTTTGGGTTTGGAAAAGTAGATAGTATTCTGATTTTGAACAAAACTCATCAGTTGATGATGGAATTATGGGAAATGAAGTCTGGACAACGTGGCTGAAATAATGCAAGATAAACAAACCCAAAGTGTTATTCTTCTTTTACCTTTATATAAATGGGTTCGTCCTGATAAGAACAGGAAACACCTTTCCAACGGAGTCTTGGCTAAGAAAACAGTAACACGAATGAACAACAACGAGCTATTTCATTCAAAATAACACAGGGTATAAACACAAGAGACAAAAAAAGAACAAGAAATAGAGAGAAAGGAAGAAAGAGATAGATACAGAGTTGTCTCCCTGTTGTCCTTAAACAAACACAGAGGAACAAAGGAGAGAAAGAGACGGATCTAAGTGAAGCGAGTTTAACGGACCCTGTCAATTGGTCTGTGTGGCTGTTTGATGTCCCCAGGGGACGGAGAAATCATGTAAGCCCCCTGTAATTCATCGTTTGGGGTTGCCAGGGTAGGGTTAATTCCCATGAGGACCTGCTCCCTGTGTTTTTATGAAGTCAGGGTTTTTAAAGCTGCTCTCGCTGACCCCCTGCAGATGGAGATCTGTGTGTGTGTGTGTGTGTGTGTGTCTGTGTGTGAGAGAGAAAGTTTATAAGATACTTAAATGTCTGACGTTTTTTTGTTTTTTTAAACAAATATTTACTCGACTATTTTTTCTTTTTAAAAGCACTCCACTTGCGATGTTAGTAATTACATTTGTGGCTCCAGGAGGCTGAGCGCCACACTGGCTCTGGTTAATGTTAGTTGTTGTCAAAAGGCTATGAATACTTACAAAACCTAAGGGATGTAGGCAAGTCTGAACTCTGCTCAAGCGTATTTGAGGGGAAATGAAAATCTAAGGGGGCAGTTGCCTGGATCCAGACCTTTGAATTCGCCCACTCCTGCTCGGTCTGGCGTCATGACATGAAACAGAGATTTCTTGGTTGAAAAAGCAATCGATTCAATGAGCGCCGCTGAGGGGGGGACGGCGACTAACGATTAGCAAATCAGCGCCGCGGGCGGGACTAACGCTGTTGTCAAGATGTTGTGATTGGTTAGAGAAAATCGAATCTCCCTGCCCCATGGAAATCGGTTAGAGTGGAGGCAATGTCAGACTGGAGATGGAAATGCAGTGTTGAGTTGACAGTTCTGTCTGATATCAGGTGAAGGTGGGATAGTACATACAGTCAAATCCAGGTTTGGAACCAAGCTTTTCATAGTTCCTGGTCCACAGCCTAGTTCTGTTTCTCTCCATTCATCCCAGACGGTCTTGGATACCACCGGCCCTTCTGCTTGCGTCCGTGGCCTCATTCAGGGCCTGACCTGTGCTGATCCTGTTTACTCCGCTCTAAGGGCGGGGTCCAGACGTGCCCGGGAAGTAACCGCGGTGCTTAACTGTCACGGTCAACTCTTGGCTGCTGTAGAAAGGGAAGGTCAGGATTACAAGGGACTGTTTGCTCATCTTAAGGCCCCCTATAACCACCCTTTACCCTTGGTCCTCCTGCAGGCCTGCTACCCTGCCCTCACAGACAGATCGGCAGCGAGGCCGTCCACCCCTTGACCTTGCGGTGGCCGCGGTGCCTGACCTCCGAATGGACACGCTGACCTTTGCTATTGATGTAGTCGTGATGTTGAGCAGCACAATATAACAATGGCAGAGTCCTATTGTGTCCTTTGTTAGTGTTAAGATCTTATTCATCCACTAGCATAGAATAGAGCAGCGTAAAGCTAACGTTAGCCTTAGCAAACAGTAGCATTTGGTCAGCTTCAACTCTTCATCTGTTTCACTTTTTAAAACTGAAACCATACAGTCACAACTAGTAAGCACAACTTGATTCACTTCAACTATCAGGTTCCTGAATGGATACTATTTGATATATATTCTTGTGAAATAATTATGTGATCACAGGCTCAAACAGGCACAAATGCTTGCGTTGTTATTTTCAGTGCTTCTCATCTATTGTATGTGTTTTGTCGTTGGTTGTCTTTTTAAACTGTCGTGTGGTTTTGTTGTTGTATTTCTTCTGAGGACCACAATGGAAATAAGCCTTATAGGCTTCATTGTGTTTAAATCCTCAATGATTTTAAATGTATGTGATGTATTGTATGTGTGGTCCTACGGTCTTTACTTCTCCAGATGTTGTGGAACTCAAGATGTCTGCATGTTCTGTCTGCACCAATATCATCAATGGCACTAAAGATATATTCATGTCCATTTCTTGAACTTGGTAATATAAGTGATTCAGAGTGACATGTATCCTTATAGCTGCCAAATGAAATATTAATTACAACTTTTTGAAGAGAGAAAACTAGACTTTGTTTAAAAGTAATGGACGTTTTTATAGCAGTTAACATCTCTTCTAACAGTTAATCTGTAATTGGAAAATAATCTGGATTTTGAAGATGAGGCCTTCTGGATTATGAGAAAGAGTGAGAAATAAAAGTGATACATTATTTTGGAAAGTTACATAATTTTTGTAGTTTAACCTCTATCTCACCCAGATTTAGGATCAGAGTTGGGGCCAAATTATGGGATGTTTCCCCCCAAATCAAGTATTAATTACAGCAGCAACATAAAATAATCTTATTTATAGTTGAATCACAATCATAAAACAATTAATTTGTCAGGGCCACTGGGATCACATTATTTTAGAAAATATGATGTGATTTAATTTGAAATGATAATTTAATGGTAATAAAATGCTGACGTTATTGTTCAGGTCCACGGGATTTAAATTGGCTAGTAGCCAGTCAGGGATTAATACCATTGAAATGACAACAAGGGCCAGAAATGAGGTCCAACGATTGACCAGACATAATAGCACTAATCTGTGGTAGTTATTTGAAACTTTATTTGATGGCCCCTAATCTGAATTGGGTATTTCAGTAGCGGCCAGTGTCATCAGACAGTGTCAAAGCCAAAGGCGTGTGTCCGCCTGCATTCATTGACAGGATCTTAGAGGTTATTTGTCAACACAACTCGTATAGCCTTGTTAATCTCTGTATCCTTCGTGTTCACCCTCGCCTTTAGACCGATTGATAATTGATCCTTGTTCAAACAGGTCCTCTTGTGGCGCAGTTGCCTTTGAATGCCAAACGAGTCATTCTCCCTCGTCCTTCGCAGGAAACTAATCCGATAAACGAATGGGAATGAGTGTCGTCCTTTGCTGATGTCCTCTTTCACTTTGCTATTTATCTGATGTTGTTTACTGATTAGACTATAGAGGCCTCACAAAATAACCAGGGTCACCTGCCCAGGCCTGATGCTTTTGGCCCCGATGAAAATATATGCACATATAGTATCGTATTACTCAAAAAATAACCGTCAATCTAAGCACTAAGATATACAAGTCAAATCTAAATAGGAATACAAGATATGGAATAAAATAAGATTGAGTTATTTCCCGTATTACATATATTCATGCAGTCATTGTGGAAAAGCTATGTAAATGTTTGCTGCTCCTATAGGCCTTCAACCAGTGATGTTTCCCGTATGAAAGCATTTAAAGTTCTCCCCTGCCTTCACAGTGAAGAGGATAGGTCAGTCAGCGATCAGGCCAAGCCCAGAGCAACAGCATTTTATTTGTAAGGTGGGACAAGGGGAATGACATTTAACTTGTTATTATTTCCCGGAGAAGATTAATGATAAATTGTCCATTATTTTTCCTTAAAAGTGAAAGATAAGACCACAGTCATTGCCCTAAAGCCAGAGTGCCAACACTATGCAAAATGACAGCCAATTATCGGGGCCTAGTTTGGGATAATGACTTTACAATGAATCTTTTGATTGAAATGTAACTGGGTTGGCCCTGGGCAAAGTGCAAGAAATGAATAGAAAAGTTACAGAAACAATGAGCACTATATAACAGTGTTGATCTCTCTCTCTCTCTCTCTCTCTCTCTCTCTCTCTCTCTCTCCCACTCTCTCTCTCCCCCGTTCTGTCTCCATCTCTCCCTCTCCTCCAGCCTCTCTTCCTCTCTTCCTCTCCTCTCCTCTCTACAAATAGGATAGGAGGGACGCGAGAGATATGCATATATTGATGAAAAAATTATTAAGTCGCAGGAGCGCTTGCAGCAAACATAAATTAGCATATTCAGGGTAAATATGCAGACTATTTACGATAATAAGACCGGATTATTCAATTCAATGAATGTTAAATAGATGGGGAAATGGTATGTGTCTTATCTAGTCGGGGCTTCTATTCATTTTAATCGCTTCCCAATTGAACTCTTCATTTTATTCTCTCTCTGACTCATTGTTCCCATTCCCGGCGCGGTGGCGCCTCCGCGTCCGGAGAGATTTCCGGCGCTGACGTGGTTAAGTGGCATTCACCTTATTCGCGGCGGAAACGGAGAAAGTCAACGTCACCCTCGGGGCAGCAGCGTGATAAGCGCCTTTTCATTATGCACAGGGGCCTGATGCAGAACAAGATTACGCAGCCTTGTATGCATGAGGCGAGAACATACAAGTCATCTAGATAAATAAAAACAACATTTTCCTTAGCATATAGGTCCATAAACAAAGCACCGACGCATTTGGTTTATTATTGTGTGCGTTAAAACCCAAACTTAAATCAGTTTGTGTGTGTGTGTGTGTGTGTGTGTGTGTGTGTGTGTGTGTGTGTGTGTGTGTGTGTGTGTGTGTGTGTGTGTGTGTGTGTGTGTGTGTGATCTAGCCAGTGGAAAACATTCCCTGACAGGCTCCATTTGGAGTTCAGACAGAGAGGTACCGGGGCGTGCTGGACTCCTCCTCCTTGTCTACCTGCTTCTGTTCTCTTCCTAGCACCTGTCAGTCCTCCTGATGCAGTAAACTCCACCCACCTGGCTCTGCGAGCATTCAAAACAAACACTATGAATTATTCCAAATGGCATCTGAAGCAGTATGGAGTTGGCAGGAGGAAGAAGTAAATTGGAGGTTTAATCTGTCTGAATGGCTGTCCGCCTGACTAGTTGGGCCAATACAAATACAAATACATCATGTATGAAGACGCTTTTCAAAGTTTAAAACCCCACAACTTAATTTGCTGTTCAAAAGTACTACAGTACTACAGTATATACAATTATAACAACTGCAGTGTTCCATCTACCGGTATTAGAGGACTTTCCAAACAACTCCTCTTGAGGAGTTATTTATATATATATTATAATTGTTTAAAAGCTTTAAGATTTGTATTTGAGTACCTCTGCTCTAAAGCAATGGATCCAATGCTCATTTGGATGTACCTCTTTCCAGGTCACATGGGGTAACTGAACTTGTCTTTTCTTGCAACTTTTAACTTGAGGGGGACTAGAGTCTCCAAGGACAATGTGTGATTTAGGGTGTGGGTGTGTTAATATTTCAATATTGCCTCGTGAAGTGTATGTGTCAGCGTCCTTGTTGCATGTTTGCATTGTGTATATGCATGTCTATTGTATATTTCATGAGTGTGTGTGTGTGTGCATGTGTGTGTGTGTGTGTGTGTGCATGTGACAATATGTAGTCCCTGAGCAGAAGCAAGAGGAAGGGAAAACTAATAAGCCAGTGATTAGCTCCTGCACCTGCTATTCTCATTAGATCCCGCTGAGGCAGTAATAATAGTAGGAGCCCAGAGGACTGGGAGAGGTGTAATACCTGCTACAAGTTGTGCTGAGACACAATTCAACTAACATGCTGAGGATGAGGATGACTACAATAATGGAGAAGATTAAGCAGATCATAAAGACGTGATAATGGCACTCATTATGATGAAAATGATGACATGGATCATTATGATGATATTTTATTAGCATGACATCAGATTTTTTGACAAACAAAACAATAATAAACAGTTATGATGATGATGATGATGATGATGATGGTGATATTATGATTAGGATAACAATAATTATTATAATAATTATGATAATGATGACAATATTGGTAATGATGACGGTGACTATGGTCAACATGCGAGTCACCATAACAATTATTTACTGACTCACAAAAACAGCCTTTAACCAGCATTTAAACATGTTGACACTACTCAGGTGAGAGATAATGTGCACCATGCAGCAAAAATGTGCACACACACATACACACACACACACACACAACCTTGAAAAGCAGATAAGGCAAGAATAAACAGTGTTCCACTTCTACTGGGATAGAAAGCTGTGCTAGGAACATCACTTTCTGCAGCGCTAACATGGCCCCAGTTATACAATGCACCAGACAATGCTACCACATTTGCATTAAACTCACTGAACAATGATGGGTTTCACTGTAAAATGACATACATCGAGTGGACACCGTTACCAGGCCGATTTATTATTATTCGGTGCATTTTCCCACATATCGGTTATCGGCCGTCAGTTCAGTCCCTGTTCTGATAATAACAGTCCAATGGCAGTCCATTGAGGATGTGCAAGTTATTCATTTTATGTTGTGATCATGACAAAACAAAAGTTGTTTTTTCAAACCTTTTGACACAAGGGAGTGAACTAGGCTATGGTTTCAATAAAAATATTTTGTATGACATCAGTTACTATGAAATCAATTCTCGTCTTCGTGCCGTAGATCTATTGCTTCTAAGTGACCCTGTATTTAAGCATTTGGTAGTATATAAAAATAAATCAGGGTTTCTCAATTTGTTGGCCGAGCAGAATGCCTCTATTCTTATCGTTGCGTTTGATTCAGGGGGCTAGAATAAATTACTAATCTGTCTGTCAATGTGGACGGGGTTGGACAATTTTGTCTATTTTAATGTTTACCGACGTTTTGCGTTGTACTTGGATATGTAGGCCTTTGTCGTAGGCCTTTGGGTAGGTCAACCTGATAGGATGGGAAAATCTATCAGAATGCACTACTACTTACATTAATGTGTTTAACAGATGGGTAGGTCAACCTGATAGGATGGGAAAATCAATCAGAATGTGCTACAACCTACATTAATGTGTTTAACAGATGGGTAGGTCAACCTGATAGGATGGGAAAATCAATCAGAATGTGCTACAACCTACATTAATGTGTTTAACAGATGAGTAGGTCAACCTGATAAGATGGGAAAATCTATTAGCACTAGATTTTAAATTAGTAATAAAGGGAATGCATTTCACGTAACGCAAGACATGTTTTGGGACTTTTCAAAAACATTCTGTTAATTCCAAACCATTTTCAGGCCTGAATTTCATAACTTTTCCAGGAATTTCATGACCGTGGGAACCCTGAGTGTGGTACAATGGATCTCTATCCTGCATGGTACAGAAGAAACACTCCTTCCCTCTTCCCTGCAACATTATTAATTTATAGTTTCCCTTACTGTCTGGTATGTGAAAGCCAGAGATAACACAGAACAGTCTTCTCTGTTCAAAAGCAAGAATGTACATACTTTGTAGTCATGATCTCATATAACCTTGACCAACTTGATTACATATAGGTTATGTATTGATTATGCAAATAACACAATTTCCTTCAACAGTGCCATCTGTTTTTATTCCATATGTTTACAGTCACCAATAAGAACAAACTCTTAAAGATAAATAATTTAGCCAGCAAACTCATCGGAATTCCCACCCCCCCGACCTATCCTAATGTGTGACCTCATCCCTGATCCTCACAATCACACATGACCCAGAACATCCACTCTGCCAGCACTTTTGACTTCAAATATAAAATCTGGTCATATAAGAAACTGATCTGCCTAATCCACACAGTCTCAGTCTGCGCTGAAATTAATTATCAGTTTCTCTTCTCTTTTCCCCAAAACAAACTAATCAAATGTCTTAGGACAGGACTTGATGGCCAGACTCGCTCCCCTCGTTCCTTCACTGTTTGTAGTAGTCTCATGCCCCGCCCCCACCTCCATGCCCCGCCCCCACCTCTCACTCTCTCACTGTGTTCCACATCAAAAGCTGCCTGTCTCTCTTCCTCTCCCTCGCTCACCACCGTTGTTATTTTATTGGGCATTGTGTTATCGATGTTCAATGATTTTCAAACTTTTAACTTTCAAATGATCGAATGAATTGATTGCTTAATAAACTGAATTGCCTACACATATCTTCACATTGT
>OMKK01089205.1:0-13910 GCA_900302305.1 Polymixia japonica
CTCTCCTCTCCTCTCCTCTCCTCTTCTCTTCTCTCCTCTTCTCTTCTCTTCTCTTCTCTTCTCTTCTCTTTTCTTCTCTTCTCTACAAATCTGTCCCGAGGGCCTGGCGCCTGCTGAAGCAGACTTGTGTGTAGGGTTTAATTCCTGGACTGTGGGTATGAGAGGAGCCTCTCTTCCACAACCCTGTGTTTCCACTAAAGGCTTACTCTGCTGCCCTGAGACAGCGCCTGATTAGAGGAGGAGTGACCAAGCTGGAGCACCTCCTGAGCTCTGTCACAGCAGGTTGGAAACCAGACCGGACTGTCCTCCATGAGGCTGTTGGAGGGGTTCATCAGGGAAGTGATGGGGGTCCTGCCAGAGGCTATGAGGGGATGTCAGGTGGTGCCTCAGAGGGAAGTTGAACCTGATTCCCTGTAATCAGGGTATCAGCGGAGACTGGGGGTTGGCTGGAGGAGGGAAGACTGTTGTCTCTTTCTACTCTGAGGCTGGGGCATTTTGGGCAGACAGAGAGTAGAGAGTTATACTTGGTCTGTGTCAAGGTCACAAACTGTAGAAGCCAGAGAGCAGCAGCGGAAGGAGGCACTGGGGGAGGAGGTCAGGTCCAGAGGTGGAGGTCAGGTCCAGGTGGAGGGGGCTGTATAAGCTGCCACTCCCTTAGAGGCTGGGAGACCTGCAGTGGAATCAAAGTCAAAGTCAAAGTGTTTATTGTCATGTGCACATTATAACACATTATAACACATTATAACACATTATAACACATTATAACACAGGGTCATTCTGAGCAGTGAACTTCTTAAGACATGGCAGCATCAACTACAAAAAAATATAAAATAGCAAAATAAGATAAATCTGTGTACTAAGTGTTAGGAGAGTCACAAACAAGGGCAAAAAGAAGAGAAGCTAAAGTTGTGCATAAAAAGTAATCCAAGGAGGATGGATGGACGTCTGGAGGACAGAGCATGGGGACGGGGTGGGAGAGGGATGTCTGTTGTCCGAAACTGTTTGTCCAAGTTACATGTTTTTTGAACTTGCTGAGTGTGCAGTGTCAGAGACTGGGGGAGATTTTCTGTGTGGGATGCGATGTGCTCGGCCCGGTGTATTCGTTGCCAAGAAGGACAGTGTGCAGCCTGATAAACTTTGTGTTTGGCCAGGTCAAGCTGGCTGTGTGTCTCTGCTACTGACCCCAAGCTGAGAGGGATGGTCTCTGCACGCCTCAGGATAGAGGACATGTACTTTGATCTAAAAAAATGATGTGGCTGCATTTATGAAGGCTTGAGGACTGTAGAACGCAACTGTACAGTAGGAGACGATCTGACTGCATAATGTACACTGTACCTTTGTGAGCTGATGACACTGTACATATTACCACTGTGTGTGTGTGTGTGTGTGTGTGTGTGTGAGTATGTACTGTATATGTGGGGTTAGGGAGTTTTTAAGGCATTTGTAGTTTTTTTTTGTGTTGGATGATGTTTCAATAACGAACATTAAAAGTGAAAGTCTCAAAGTTCTCTTCTCTCCTCTCTTCTTTTCTCTCCATACCTCTTTCATCTTTTCTTATTCTTATTCATGCTCCACCAGAGAGCGTGATTAGTGTTGATCACATGGAGCCTCTGCAGAGTTTGGCATGTCGACTGTTGGGGTTAGATGCCAAATGAGGAAGAAGGGGATTGTTTACACAAGGGACATTGTCTTACTGGTTTCATGTGGGGAGATTTTGTACCTCCAAGAGAGAGAGAAGGCTTCTATCTCCTATCAGAGGTTTGGTGATGCTGTTGGAGTTAAATGTGTGAAACCACTTTGGATTGGATGAGACAGTGATCTGGGTAGAACACATGTAGGCCACAGCTAGACCATCATTCTGTCATTATCTCTCCATATGTCCCATTATCTCCGTCTCCATGGTAAACAGGACTAGTATATTGTTGGCCAGTCATTACTAGAGTTGGGACGATAATGACATTTTGTGTCACGATAATCGTTTTTGCGCGATAATTGCATTTTAAGCAAAATACTCCTTAAAAAAGAAAAGAGACACATTTGAAACTGTGTTTTGAAAAATAGAATTAATAAAACATGTCCGTGTCAGCTGGCCTCCATGCGACCAACACCAACCAACCTCCTGAAATGAATGGATTGTATCCCTTGTTCCTTGTTGCATCCTTGGTGCATTGTGGGTAGTCTTCCGAGGACACGATGAGCAGCATAATGGTCCATGGTCGCTAGGCTACTGCCTGCTAATGTTATGTTTGTGTTCAGACGCCAGTATAACCACACTTGTTGCTATTATTAGCTGGGATACATCTCCCTCTACCGCATCCGGCGTTATTAACATTAATGAAACATGAACACAATTCTTGATTCCGGGTGAAGGGTCAAATAACGAGCTATACATTTAAAAAAAAGTATTTATAAATTATTTGTACACAAATTATGAAGTAATTAATTAATTAAGTAAATCATGATAATATCGATAAAAAAAGAAAACGTAAAAGAATATTATTGTGTTTATCGTCAATCACGTTAGTGGTGATAATCCGTTTTTAGGATTCGGTTTAGGCCTTCTCATTGTATTTTTTCACTTCTGTAAAGTGTTTTTGAGTATCTTGAAAAGCGCTATATAAATATAATGTATTATTATTATTATTATTATTATATATGCAGAGTGAGATGTGGAGTCTCTTGCCTATATTATGTTTTGCATTGTGTCTGTGTGATGTATGTGAGTCCTGTTGTCAGACTTTTCACATGACCAGATCTCATGACTAAATGTAAATATAGGAAATCATCACAGTAGACTGGGAATATGCAAGGCAAGTGCTTTATCTGCTGTTGCAGCATGCAGTCCAAAATTAGAATTTGGTGAGCGCTCCAGAGGCAATTATATATTTTTCCTCTTTCCTTCCTATGCTACCTTTTCAGCTGCTTCCAAGATCAAGCCGTTACTATTTTGTCAGTTGGAGTTTGTGTGTGCTTTGTACTGGCTGTGTAAACAGGAAGCGGTAGTGTTGGCCACTACATGGATACTGTTGAGCTGTGCTCTCAAGCTCTGAAGCTCACAGCAGCATAATTGAGCAAGGGATTTAACCGTGAGAGCGGTCTAGTACAACTTTCAGAGCTAATTCATCTGAGGAGAGGTTAAAGGTCTGTGTCATCTAGGTAAAGGCCTTGGTACAGGAGACCAGGGTTGAGCTCAGGGTCCCTACGCAATTCTAGTAAGTATGGAAATGTAAATGGGATTTGATAGGTCTGAAAAGGCCTGAAAAAGTGAATAATGATGAAACTGGATTATGCAAAAAATGTCTTCACACAGGACGTAATTTATAATTGTTATATATCTGGTTTAGGATCAGGGTTTCCGGTAGCCATTTTTTTGGCCGGCCAATAAAATTCTAATTCACCGGTCAAATGTAAAACTTAACAGGCATGTGTAATACATGTGTGTGTGTAATACATATGTGTGTGTAATACATGTGTGTGTGTGTGTAATACATGTGTGTGTGTAATGCAGATACGTGTGTGTATGTTTAAAAACATAAACAACAACAAAACAAAACGCATTGTGTTGTAACAAAAATAGTTTATTATACAAAATAAAATGAAAAATTACTTTGCCTTAAAATCAAAATTATAACTGAACTAAACTATTGCAGCCAGGGTTTTCAATAAGGACAAAGCAGACTAGCCTACTTGCTCCCTTCCCTTACATTTTAAATGAGATTGGAGATTTAACGGATAACGAATGATGAAAGATAGGTTTGTTTTCTGTTTCTTCGCTGGTACAGTCTCGACAATGTCTTCATTGTTAATGTTAGTACTGGGGTTTTCAAGAATTTAAGAATGTATTCAAGAATGTATTTTTGGGAGACATATTTTGCTTCATAATGTAAATTTAACTTTACAATAAAATGAGGCACATTTAAATTTAAAATCTCAATATTCATTCGACTTCTCCAGAGTCTGGTTCATTGTCAGTGGAGTGGCTCCAGCGTTTCTCCCAGGATGTGTTCAGATGTATTCCTCAATTCTATATTATAAAACACAGAAAGTGTCATTTAAAATGTAGTTATTTGTGACAACCCCAAATATTATAGATGTTTTAGAGATTTGTCTGTGCAATAATAACTTTTCCTAAGTTGCACTATTTCATAGTGGGCATGCTCCAATATGAACAGCAATACTGTTGACATTGTGACAGTGACTGCATTACCAGTAATGAGATGCCATCTACCAGTTTTGGACAGCAAATCAAATCTGCCAAGCGACACATGCCTCTATCCATCTGTTTTGCACAAATCAGCTGGTGACATCAGTTTGCTAATAGGCACATGGGCCCCAAAGGATAACTAACAGTTCTCCTCAGCCCTTCCAGTAACTCACTGCAAAATCCTGAGAAGAGACTTAGAATTGGTGCCAGGGGATGAGTTTGGGCCCTGATACAATGTCTCCACTGGGCCTCACTACTATTCTAATTAAATCAACTATGGGGAAGTATTTACACCAGGAGAGGCAGAAGGCTGTCTTTGGGACAGACGGGTGGTGGTGGTGGTCTCCTCTCTGTGTCTTCTGCTTGGCTTCCCGCTGGGATGTCTGTGGCCTCTCACGTTGGCCTGCCAGATGTACAGTACGCTGCGGTATCCCTCACGTATACCATCTATTATGCATTTGGACCATGTAGGTTGATAAAGTCCTTACGTACAAGCTCTTTGGTAAACCACTGACCCGCCTTACAGTTATACGACCAACATGACCAACACATTGAAAACAATATGGCAAATGTGTGGTCAAACCCAGGACGCATTCGCAGTTTGCTTTTTTTTTTGTGTCACACAACATCTTTGTTTGTTGTGCAAACTGACCTTAGGCCCTCAGTAAAATGGCACATTGCCTTGATTGAGGAGGTTTAGAGTTGAACTGCATGTGATGTGACCAGGCTGTGGCTATAAGGTGGCACTGTCTAAAAATACATGCAGCAGCCCCCTCCCCTGGGGGCTGTGGTAGTGCCCAGTGTGGCCCTGCGTCTGGACCCGGTTGACTTGATGTCATCTGACAACTGTACACGCTGCGAGTCATGCCGGTCGCCGTGGTAACCTGCTCTCATGGAGAGGTGGTCACATTGAACTTCAATTGGATGGAAGTGCCTTTCCATCAGTTCAAAATATATGGGTGGTATATTAATAATGGTAATGCATTCTCTGGATTCTACAGATGTTTTAATTCGTAAAACATAAGACAAATTTTATTTAACAAATAATTTTTAATTTTAAAGTGTATTTATTTGTTTGTTTTAAGAATTTGCTCATTTTTTGTTGTTATGTTCAGACCAAAAGAGAGTTTGGTGAAATACTTGCAGTGAAGTAGCATGAGGCAAGACCAAAAAACAACATGCCACCTTTAAACATTCATTCCCTGGAATCATTACGTGATTGTTGCTTAAAGGCGCATGGTGTAAAGTCGTCCATCTGGCGTTCACCAGGCCAAATGCTATCACAATACAAAAACACTGAACAACATTGAAAAGTGTCTCGAGTACGGCCATTGATTAATGACGTTCCATGCGACTGAATCAATACTTTGTTAACACAAAGTGTATTGTTCTCATGCTAGAGTCGTGCATTGGCCATATGCTTTGTGGTAACAAAGTATTGATTGTGATGTATATTACGATATGAAGAAAATACATTTTGGAGGCAGAAATGAGGCAATTGTTTAATACTCTGGTTAACTCAACATGACACCTGGTATTCAGATAATACTCATCTATCAATCCAGGCTAGTCCATGATCCAGCACATTAATAATGCACATTGTTTACCCTAAAATAAAGGGGCTCATCTATGAATGATAAAATGGTTTTGTAAGGGATTCAGGAGATTACAGGAGGCTGCCTATTGCTTTTGTACAGTTTTACAAATTTTATTGATAAATGCTAGGTTATTCCAGACCAGCGGTTTGTACAGAGCCTAGTTAGGGGTTTACTAGCCGTGATACGCATTGTGTGTTCCAATATGACCAGACTCCAAAAGGGTCCTGGACCAGGGCTAGGCGTTTAGGGAATAGGGTCATTCCTATGTTCCCAGGGTCCTATGTTCCCCAGATTTATATGGCACATAATGGGAACATGACAAAAGGTCCTATGTTCCAGGGTCCTATCTCCCCCAGGTCTACATATGGGCTCTCCCAGGGTCCTATGTTCCTGGTGGTATGCGTGCTCCCTCTAGTGGTAGGCACAGAAATATCCGAAATATAAAACAAAAAGAAATAAAATTAATTAAAAAACATATAATACTATCAAAGTACTACTGCACATGAAAATACCCTAACCATGAGATCATTGAAATGGGATTTAAAATAAGTTGTGCCTTTCCTGTAATATTTTTGTTTTGATATCAGCCTGCTACGTAGTCGGGTAGTAGCGCAAACATCCACGATTAGTTCCAAGCTAAACTGTGATGGTAAGATAGTAATCTAACATGATGAATGGTTCAAAAACACTGCAGTCAGTGTCAGAAAATGTGTTTTTGTGTTACGATAATGTTGGTCGAAAAGCCCTTTAGAGCTATGTTAATATTAGCTAGCACACCAAAGTTGGTCAAGTTGGTTTTCTAGCAAGCTAAAACTAACGTCATCAATATCAGTACTGGATCTGATGCTGGCAGTAGCACTAATCACTAAGCATTAATATTTATTCTCATTCATTTATCAGAAATTGGTCACAGGTCCGGATAGAACCAGCCATCTTACTTCATTGCAACGTGCCGATGCACGTTATGCAAATCAACGTATTTCCGTAATTGTGACGTTGATTATGTCGATGAGTTGCCCCAGCCCTATTTGATATTGTTGTTCGTATTAATCTAAACTTTGCTGATGCAATCAACAAAGTTTACTGAAACTTGAGCAGGTTTCTCTTCGATCTATGAAACAGTCTTTAGATTTACTAGTGTAGTGAAACTCGTAAAGTCCAGGTGTGCTAACCTGACACGCCAGATGGTTTGTTACACAGAACCATCTGAGAAGTCGTCCTTGGAAACTGTTTGGAAAAGGGCGGGCACTTTCAAAAAATACTTGGCAGGTGATTGGATGAACCATCTGTCTATCACGGGCTAAACCACGCCCATAGCCGCCAGTAGTTCCTCATAGGACTCTGATTGGTCCAAACCAGCTGTGTTTCAGCCACAATCGCATTAACTTGAAGCCTTGAAGATGGATTTTTGTGATCGCGATTCTCGAGGTGAACTCGTGATCTCGCAAATCCAGCTGCCTCGCAAGGTAACAGGTGTGCACTAGACTCACAGAACAATTATCTACTCGCCAAAAATAATCGTTGCACTTAGTTGAAAAACAACAACAAGCTGAAAGGCAAAAAAGGTATAAAAAATGATGGTGTACTTCTCTTATTTACAAATTGTGTCCCTTACTTTAACAAAGTCTCAAACACATTTGTAATCCTTATACTTAAATAGTTCATTATTTTATCTACATAGTGATTCTAAACATGCCTATGTAGACTTTCCAAACATTCATATAAATTATTAATCTTAACCAACGGTTTGTCGGGTCATGAGTTCCATTAACTGCATTCCTGGGTGTCTTAACAACTCAGTGACGGCCCTCTGACCACAGTCATTTGCTGGTCAACACGCTACAACAGGGAATAACGGTTTAGTGAATTGTGTTCTAATTCTCTGTATGCTTACTCACCACAACTTTATCTTTCAAAGTTCCCTGCAGATATTTCCAGGTCGTTTTTTGTAGTAACACAGTAGAAATGTTAACATTGTAACTTTAATATAAAGTACACATAATGAGTAGAGCATTCCCATTTTTCATTTGTCTCAGTAAATGGCACGAAAGTCTTAAGCTTTGATTTCACTTTAACTTTGGTGCGTATGCGTACATTTGCAAACAAAGTAGCACGTAGCGCTTGTGTTGTTCTAAATTGCAGTGCTGTGGTTACAAAACCAAGGAACAATCCGCTCAACCAATCACTGTCGTTGCAACATGCGAACAGCAGATATATGCGTTCGCTGGAGTCTGTTTCAGCCTTGACTGTGGACACCTATTAGGGCCGTAGAGAATTTGCCTGGATGGTACATTAGTGCCTTTCTCTTCTGTAACTCTCAGCACGGAGATGGTAGTCATCAAAGGGACAGGAAGAGACACCATCACAGCACGGAGCCCATTCCTCTGCACTCCTACCTGAGCAGGGGGAAGTAAACGACGGTACGTCTCCGCTCCCTGGCCTGCCGAGAGGAAGCGTTGAGGGCATCCTCCCCCTGCTGTATCGCAGGCATACGAGGGGGGACTCACATGCCCACATGGTTTACAGCTGACGGCTACAGGGGGTGGCATTTATTGGTTTGGCTTGCCATTTCCCAGGGTGCTTCTTATCCGCATATTCACCAGATAAGATTTGTCAGACTAGTCAGCTTGTTGTATTACAAATGGTAAATGTAATTCGAAAATGTTTGTTAAAGAACACCAACTTTTATTTGCAAAATCACTCTTGATTCTTGACTCTTGATCAATTTACTGTTATGCAGTGAGCAGATTAGTAGAATAACCATTTCTCTCTGTTGGGTATTTAGTGCACTGTGGTACTTTTGAGATATTTCAGTGATTGATGATACATCCACACATTCCGCTTCCAAACAGGAGAAACAGCTGCCAATCTTCTCACACACAATGATGAGCTTGTTTGCCAAAAGGCCTGTGTATTCCTTAAAGGAAAATACAGATTTGCCCATTTTTTCTTCCTCAATTGAAATCATGTTTAATCAATAATCAATCAATACTTTTGTAGGCCTACACAATTTTGTGCACAATTTTGTACTTTTTCAAGCAGAAAGAAATTCAGTTTTGTTTGTTCATGAGTGTGCCAGCACTCTTGTTTGCTTGTCAGTTTATTAAACTGTAAGTTCCCATTAGATCAGGCCTTAACCCTTGCTGTTGGAGGGGAGGGGAGGAGTCACATGGGAGGGGAGGAGTCACACGGGAGGGGAGGAGTCACACGAGATGGAACAATCTTACCAAAGATAGCACAGCTGCAGGGTCCAAAATGAACACTCACCAGTCGCCAAATGCAGGTAAATTATGGAGACACCCGCCACTCTGGCTGGTAGAAACAAATACATTTCCTGGACGCTGGACAAAGCTGCTAGGTCTGCTGTCAGTCTGCTAGGTCTGCTGTCAGTCTGCTAGGTCTGCTGTCAGTCTGCTGGTCTGCTGTCAGTCTGCTGGTCTGCTGGTCTGTTGTCAGTCTGCTGGTCTGCTGTCAGTCTGCTGGTCTGCTGTCAGTCTGCTAGGTCTGCTGTCAGTCTGCTAGGTCTGCTGTCAGTCTGCTGGTCTGCTGGTCTGCTGTCAGTCTGCTGGTCTGCTGTCAGTCTGCTGGTCTGCTGGTCTGTTGTCAGTCTGCTAGGTCTGCTGTCAGTCTGCTGGTCTGCTGTCAGTCTGCTGGTCTGCTGTCAGTCTGCTGGTCTGCTGTCAGTCTGCTGGTCTGCTGTCAGTCTGCTGGTCTGCTGTCAGTCTGCTAGGTCTGCTGTCAGTCTGCTGGTCTGCTGGTCTGCTGTCAGTCTGCTGGTCTGCTGTCAGTCTGCTGGTCTGCTGGTCTGCTGTCAGTCTGCTGGTCTGCTGTCAGTCTGCTAGGTCTGCCGGGCTGCTGAAGGCAGGCAGTTGAAACAAACCCTGCTAGCCACAGCCGCTACCTATGTGGAGATTTATAGGAATGGAGCCTCCAGGAAAGAAAAAGAAAACAGGCGAACTTCAGACCGACTGCATAGCGACTTCATAGCGAGTTCACACCAACTTCATAGCGGCTTCATAGCGACTTCAAACCGACTTCATAGCAGGAGACAAGATGGAGGAAAATCGCCTTGAGGGAACTGTCTGAGGAAGACTGAACATGATACTGCAGAATAAAAAAACATTACTATTATTACTCTGAATTTATTACTGTTACTTATTTTTACTTGTTATTGTTAATTCCTGTATAATTGTTATATTCTCAAACTCCTTAATAAATGATCCTTCTTGCACTTAAAGGTGAATATCACTGAATTGATCAATTCAAATGTGTTGCACTTTAGTGTTGAAACAGTTGAATTCCTATTTCTGCATACAGTGTTACTACTATTATTACTGCACATTACTATAATATTGATTAAGAATTGCATATGAGACCAAGATGACCTGCTAAATAGTGATAATAGCAAATTGAAATAGTAAAAAGCAATTCATTATTTTTGGCTGGTAAAAAATCTGTCTGGCAAACATTTTAATTCATCTACCAGCCACCTTGGCAGGTAAGACAAAACGTTCATTTTGGACCCTGCACAGGTGTACAGCACTGCTGTGACTGAATAAGAAGTGACTGCAGTCTCATGCTTGGTTGCCTTGACTTCTCCTTAAGCAATATCCAACAGCTTGCCTGTGCATGCACACACACACACACACACACACACACACACACACACAAACTAAAGAACTAACTCCTGTACAGATTTGGGTCTGGATGTTTGACTAAATAGTGTACAATACAAATAGAATATGTGCTCAGTTTAAAAAAAAAAAAAAAGTGTAGCGCAAGAGGCTTGAAAATTTAAAAACAAGACTAGGTCAAAACCTGGCTGGACTGTGGCTAAAAGCCTTGTCGCTAGAGGGCTTTTAATTTGAAACGGATACATCGGCCAATGGGGAAACTCCAACTCTCAGCTGATCAATAGCTTGTTTGCATATGATGTCACGTCACTGCGCTGCTGTGGCGCGAACTGCAGATGTCTTCATAACATAAGGATCATGTACAACGTATGTTGTGTCTGTTTATATCTTTCTCTGGTAATATCGTCTAAACTAGCACAGTACGGGCTTTCCTCCATCTCGTCCATTCTGCTTTTCACTTCCTGCCCTCCATCTGAATTTTGCACATCATCGGAATCACGTGACTGCAAACAACGAATGGTGTAACTTCATCACTCAGTCAGTGAGTCAGTGAGTCAGTCAGTGACAGATGGACAGACATTCATGTTTACAGGGCTGGCCTCGCTGTTGTGGTCCAGCCAAAAACTTGCTTAAAAAAGAATGAGCTGTTTCTTTATTCAAATTATTATGTGTGTAATTTATTAAAAAAAACAAGCTTTTGCTAGTTTTCTAGGGCATATCTTCTTAGAGGATGATATTTCCCACAGTTGACACCTAGTCAGGAATCCCTTCAAGAACTATACTGTTAATTTCCTCCCATTTAAAAAATGAAATGAAGGAGAGAAATTATGTCTCTCAGCTTCCCTAACATTGTTTTGAAGCTCCCATAAGAGTAGAATCAGATTTCCACTCGTCCGTTTCTCTTCCAGAAATGGTTCCGCATTTTAAATGTTCTCCGAGCTTCTTTGCAAGGGGGACAAATGTGAGTTGGCGCTCTGAGAGGTAGGTGGGCCGTTATTCCCAGTGAAGGGCTGTGATTTAGCGACGGCGTACCTCACAGAACCTAACCTGGGAGAACGAAGGCAGTAGCCCAGAGGTATATCTTAGGGTAATGAAGCATTCTAAAATGAACTTCCAGAACAAAAGAAGCCTGCAAATGGCTGCATTTCCCAGCATGCTTAGAGAGAGATGACATTGTTGTTTGCCTCACTTATCATGATTCTGAAACTAGAATATGGTGTGTAGTGTTTCCCATATATTGATTATACTTGGGTGGTCCTTCCAGGTCACCCAAGTCAGTTTTTGTCATTTCAGGTTGCATTCAAACCTGACATTTATGGCTAATGTAGTTAAAAATAAAATATTTAATTCTGTCAAGCATCCAAAGTGTGTTATATAAAATGATGCAATAAAATAATCATATATCATAGATGCGTAGCCCACACGATATGTTAAAGAGCTAAGCCTTTTTCATTAGTTACCAGCCAGTAGGAAACATGATTCTCTCTGCAGGGAACTCCATTTTTAATCTACCCTATACAAAGTTTGAGTAATGAAGGCCTTATTTATTACTACTCGTATCAGTTGACCCTTAAACATACAGCAGGCCTTATGGTTAGAGAAGCAGGCTCGTGACTGAGGGTGGATCAAACCCCCAACCAGCTGAGAAAGTGATTCACTCTTTTGTCCCTCAACAGCTACTGTTGAGCTGCATTTAGCACAACAAACAAATGAGAATTTGCTCCATAGACACTGTTGAGTGGCCAACAGTAACCCAGTCAAATTTCACCAATTGTCAAAGTAGAAATCATTACATATTACTGTAAGACCAAGTGGCCTTTATACGTTTGTTTTAGGTACCTTCCGAGTTTCCAGCAAGAGTTTAAGAAGTGACTAAATACTAGGAAAGTTAGTTTCATTATTAAGCCAGACTTTTAGGGCTAATCAAAAGCACTGCGTCTGTAATCAGTGCAGCCATCAGCCATCAGAGTTTCGCTGAGTTGGTATCACCAATCAGAATATCCTCATAGTCCCTCAGTCACCCACGGTGTGGACCTGCTGTTCACAATTATGTTACATGCAGAAAAGCTTAGATAAGGACGAGCAGGAAATTGCCTCGCCTTGTAAAAAAAGACTGTTGATGTCAGATTAAGACAAATGTATTATTCAGATTTTTAGTGGCTTGCCTAATCGAGTGTGAAAACGGAATAAAAGTTAGAATTAGAACGAGACCTTTCCCACAGTAGGAGTCACCTTTTTGTTCCTATCTGTGTTCCACAGACCTCAGCTGCTCTTGTGACACGGTGTTCAGATGGAGCTCCGGAGTCCAGGCAGCAGTTATTCTCTGTGTCCCCAGTGGTGCTTCCTGCTGTTGACGGTGAAGGTCAGAGTATTGTCTGTGCGGACGGGACCGGTGTGTCCGTCCCGCTCAGCGCTCCCCTGCCCCGTCGGCTTGGCAGAGACACGCAGCATTGTCCAAAGCTATATTAGGATCAAGTCCCTTTTTCTCCTTTTTTTTTTTTTTTGGGATACCCTTGCACTTGGCTGTCCTATTTCCTCTGCGTGTGCCTTGGGGGAGATGGACGAGAGCAGAGAGTGTTCCCTGACCTGCAGATTTAGCCCCGGCATTATGCTACGCGAGCCAGGCCATATCAGGCCAATCCAGACCGGGCTAGTTGCAGCCTAAAGCCATGATCTTAAGGAGCACAAAGCCCTGGGAAGCCGCAGCGTGTTGGCTGGAGCTCCAGAAACACAATGTTGAGTCTCACTGGAATCACTAACATGTTGATGCTGTGCTGAAAGAAAGGAAAACAGAACAGCAGTCTCAATAAGAGTCCAGCGCAGTAAGACGTTACACAGCTATTCTATATTATACCACAAATACTAGCAGGCATCCATACACCACTTCACTTAAACCCAGATGAAATGTAGCAGCGTTGACAGTAAAGAGAATTTACTGCTTGCAAATCAAAAAGATTATTTTATTATGTCTCACATGAATTGGAATGGAGCCTTTCTGTTGTGATGCAACTTCTTCTGCTCTCTCTCTCCTTCTCTCTCTCTCTGTCTCTCTCTCCTTCTCTCTCTCTCTCTCTCTCTCTCTGTCTCTCTCTCTCTCTCTGTCTCTCTCTCTCCTTCTCTCTCTCTCTGTCTCTCTCTCTCTCTCTCTCTCTCTCTCTGTCTCTCTCTCTCTCTGTCTCTCTCTCTCCTCTCTCTCTCTCTCTGTCTCTCTCTCACCTCCTCTCTCTCTCTCTGTCTCTCTCTCTCCTTCTCTCTCTCTCTCTCTCTCTCTCTCTCTCTCTCTCTCTCTCTCTCTGTCTCTCTCTCTCTCTCTCTCTCTCTCTCTCTCTCTCTCTCTCTCTCTCCCCCTCTCTCTCTCTCTCTCTCTCTCTCTCTCCCTCTCTCTCTCTCTCTCTCTCTCTCTCCTTCTCTCTCTCTCTCTGTCTCTCTCTCTGTCTCTCTCTCTCCTTCTCTCTCTCTCTGTCTCTCTCTCTC
>OMKK01089209.1:0-15857 GCA_900302305.1 Polymixia japonica
CCTTTAACTGCGGGGCAGGCTGCACATTTCACAGTGCTCTGTGCCAGGCTGGTTCATGAAGGTGCAGTGGAGGCAGGACCACATGGCCGAGGAGGAGGCCGGGACAGAGGGGCCGCCCATGGCCTCATACCCCAGAGAGCTTGATGGCTGCCCGCCCACCGTACCTGAAGGACCGGGGGGGGAGGAGAGACAAGACGGCAGAAAACGTGCATCAGAATAACCTGCAAATCAAGCTGAACACATCTGAAACATCACACATCTGAGCGACTGAGTGACTTACTGCACAGCTGCTCGATGGTGGCCCACTGCTCAGACTTCTTCCAAGTCTGTGCCAGGTCCTCATTGGAAGTCTTCACTGCATCCAGCAGGAGACCAATACTGTCCTGCAGAAATAACACAGGAACCTTTATCTACCCAGAGGACACCACAGATTCAAGCACAAGAACAAATAACCCCACACCACTAGCAAGTCATTTTGTCAGCATGTAGCCACATGTTCAGGGCTGGTTCTGGATATTCGTGGAGACACGCAGGTCCGGTCAGCCAGTCAACCATTACGTTTGTTATACAACTTTATTGGCCAGCAAAGTAAATTACATCATGTAAGTGCTATGGCATTTTTGGCCATGCAAAAACAGAAAAACAATATTAATCAAGTTCAAGGCGCCGACAGACGTATTTGATATTCACAGAGGGCCAAAGGCCAATTTGAAATGTAATCAGCATGAACAAAGGGACTGAGTAAAAACATCCTGGCAAACTACGACACCAGTAACCACTCCCATACTGGAGAAACATGTGGCCATAATCGAATCCTTTTGCCGCATGGCAGATGTACAGTCGGAAAACAAGGTGTTCTGTATGTGGCTTTGAGGTAATGTGTGTTGACTTACTCTTAGGGGCATGACCTCGTTGGTCACCAGGAAGAGAAGCAGATGGAAGTCGGACACGATATTCAGGAACATGGCGGAGCTGCACTGGGACAGGTATGTGGCTAAACTGTGGAAATCCTACGTAGACGTATAGAAAATGAGAACACGGTCAAGATGTATAGCTTTCTTTCATCCCCGTTCGGGGGGGGCATATTTTCTCTGGCACCCAGCTGTAACTGAACATGTCAGGTTGAAATATAGCAGAGATGTGGTTAAGGCGGGCTGAAGGAAGTTAAGAAGGGAAAAACACAATAAATGTATGTGGGTGATTTTGGCTGCCAAAGCTAAGAGGCTGTACAAGGACACATCGTTATTGTATTTAAAACAATCAGAACATTCTCAAAGGCTTTAGAATCAACAATAATGTGTAGGAAACATGGTTATCCAAAACTCCTGTAAAACTGAGACTATTCCGGAAAATGGAAAGTTTGGAACAGTGAGATTGGCAATTCCAGACCAGAGCTTCAAACTATGAGAACTACATACATACATCTTGAAAAGCTTGGTTAAGTCTAAGATGCACGTAAAATACTTTGTTGCATGAATCCACAAGGATAATCCAACGATTACACATATGAAAAATATATATTTTCACAGAGCCACTATTTTTTGCTCGTCATCGAGTCTGTTCATTACGACCGGTTGATTTGGAAGTCAGAAGGTTTGGATAAACGCGGTTCTGCGTGTGTGACTTGGTTACTTGTGTCTCTCCCAGGATATCCCGGTTCTCTATGGGGAAGCGTTGTGTGGAGGAGAAGGTGTACTGGGGGTCCTTGGGGAAAGTGGTGGTAATCTGTGGAAGAGAGGGGGTGGAGAAAAGAGGAATTAATCTAGGAAAGTCAAGTTTTTAAATCATATTAACAAGGATGAACTTGTACTAATGAGGACGAAGTACACTGTACGCCCTCTGTGAATAAACCACCAGGAATGGAATGTTCCCAAAGAGAAATCTGTACACAATTGTTTGTTGGAATAGAATCGAGGCTTCCAACACATAAACTCCTCCACATGTGCCTCTAGCTATGCCTTACTCAGCAAAAAAACAAACAAACAAACCAATGTAAAAAGTCAACTCCTACTTACATCTATGATAAGGTACTCCACAGGAAGAGGACGAGCTAGAAATGTGACATCATTTCCGAATTTGTCTTTGTCCTATTGGATGGAAGTAGAAAATCATTAGTGGGAAACGCATAGAAACCTTCCATGACGGACAGCATGCTGTAGCAGAAACCTGGGGGGTCATTTTTTCATTCATGAAGACGAGTAAGATCTTCAGAGGCAATCATAGACTGTAAGGTATCACTCCTCTGTTCAATAGGCAAGCGGCCTGACCATTTGTGCAAGGCTAAAATTCACTTGACACTAGCTCGACCTCAGGCCAGCACCGTACGTGTGTTTTATAGCCGTCTCTTGATTAACGTGCGCGTCTGTTGTGTATGTGTGTGCACCTATCTGTGCGTTTGGGTTATCGTTACCTTGAAAAAGACGTCCGGTACGTACTGCTCGGGGCTGGACTCTTTGGCATAGCCTAGCTCTGGGGCGTCTCTGCAGGGCAGTAGGCACTCATCTCTCACCAGAGCCATGCACTGGTTGGACACCTGGTAGCCCTCAAAGTGCACCTGGTTGTCTGGCCCGCCTGCAGACAGGATGCAGGAAGAGACCAATATATTACACTGGATTAAACGTTCCCCCAGCCCCTCATAGTCAAGGCAGTCCAACATAACAAAAAAAAACCCTGCCTTGCTTCTCACCGAGACCAAAACACTGGTGCACACAGCATCTGCTGCATAAAAACGACATTGCAAGCAAAAAGGGACAAATTTTGGGAGCATAAAGTGTGAGTAAACAAGCTAACGTTAAGGACATAATGTCAGCATACCCTGTCTTAAACAGTGGCAGTACTGTTAGCAATTTACTTGTAGCCTATGTTAGTCCAAGAGGTCAACTGGTCAAACACAATGCAGAGAAATTGAATGATCAGATCCCTCCGGTCCCTGTTAGTCTTTACCGCCTTGACAAACATTTCCTGCAGGTAGGCCTAAAACTACTGATATTGGAAGTTAAATTCTACCATTTTGTTGGTGGTTGAATTATTTCCATTCTTTCTTCCAACACTAAATAGGTCTGTTGCTTAATACTGGATGCCTGAAAATCATACTTGTAAACAAGCAAATCTACCACCTAAAGTGATAGATAATAAATCACATTTACAATTAAAGGGAGTCAGACAGGTTACTACAGGTTACTAACAGCCTATTTAGGTTGTCTATGTCAATATTTTAAGTGATTAATATCCCATGTGCCTCTACAGGCTAATACATATACTACTCATTTGCAAACAGGCCATTGCTCTACACAAGGTTAAGTAAAATAGAGAGGTAGTAGTTTGCCCAGCTTGGATCTAAATGTGTATCCATGACATTAGCATTGGCTGCCAGAACCTCATTAAAGTGAATGACAGCAATGAAGTCACAGCGAAGTTCCTCTGAGCTGTTGGGGCATCGGTATAAGAGGAAGCCTTGCAACATTACAACAGAAAGAAGTGTCAACACTTTGCTCAACAACTCTCCTGGCGTTGAAATCACAGACCAAACAGAGAACCTGCTTGAGTTTAATACATTGCTCCACTAGCCTCAAGCCACAGTACACAATGCAATTGCTTGGGTGGCTTAAGGAACAACTCAGCCATTAGTACATGCTTCTGAATGCATTAAAAAGGATAAACACCCTGTTATGTGTAACTAGGCGGTCAAAAGTTGCTTTACAATACTTGGTTGAACTTCAACCATTAGTCTAAATGACTTAAAATAAGCATGAAACATTTTCATCTTGACTGATCAATACATCAATGACTGATGTATGATCACAACATTTGAGTTTACATTCAAGTCACTTCTGAGATGTCGCCTCTCAAAAACTGTGGTAAAGATGCCCTTGTTTCTCATTTTCCATTGTGCTGTTATGGAACCTTTCTCTGGACTGTCTCATCGATGTGATGTTGTATGTCATTTAAATTCAGCAAGACAACTGACACAGTGACAGCGTATAGCCGTCTTGTTACTTCTTGACGCAGCTATTTATGTCGTTTTGAACGCTCCATATGAAATCAAGAGCCCCATCCCAGGAAGTTACAGAAATAATTATGTATTTTTAGATAAATGGTGACCTGCACTTCGTTGTAATACACGTCCTTTGACTAGACAAGAATAATGACATCAAACTCCAATCTAGTCTTACTTTAAAAATGTACCCTCCAGCTTTGATTAACCATAAAGTCAGTCTGCAAAGAACCACTGAATCATGCAGTCGGAAGACACTTGAATGACAAAAGCTGCCTCTATTTCGAGAAATTGTTCAATTTTAAGTCCAAAATCATTTTTATTTTTATTTAACCATTTAACTTTATTTAACCAGGTAAAAAAACGATTGAGATTAAATCTCTTTTACAACGGTTGACATAGTTGTTCCTAGTTTCAAGTTTGAAAGACTACAATGGGTATGGGGAGAGGAGGAGAGCTTTTACTGGCTTTCTCCTTTCTGCACCCGGTTTTCAAGGATGTGTTTTGTCTACATGTTTGAGCATGAATACACAAGGAGGACCAGTCTTGCAGTGCGTTTTTATCAGGGTTAACCATTGCCTCCCTCGCCCCGGGTCCTTGCTGGGTAAATTGGGAAAATATTACTCCTTCTATCTTAGGTAGAGTGTCTGACTATTAGAGCCAGGTACAATGCAACAGGCTGGCATGATTACAACTGCTAAATATGCGTTTCACATAAACTTTTAAACTTAAAACAACCCAGTCAGTCTACCTCACTCATTCCCTTTACAACTCTATGGGCGTGCCCTTCACTCAAGACCGCAGTGCAACTCCTTCTGGGTAGTGTGAGCTTTCAAGAGATTCCAGTTTGCACCTTGGCAAAACAGGTTTGTTTTTATCACGGTCAGCGGGCATAACCGTGGGTCCCCCGAGGGTGAAAAATCAATTACGGAACGTTCCTTTAAGGTTAGAACAAGAGGCGGGGAAGCCGATCGGTGCTCAAGGCCCGCTTCGCCTTGGAGTGATTGCCGCCTTACCTGTTGCCACCACGGTGACAAATTTGGAGCCAAAATGGCCATCTCGGGAGAGTCTGCAGGGATTTGAATGTTGATTCTGGAAGTATCCGGCTGTGATGCACTCCTCTGCACTTAGGTAGTACGTGTCCTATTAACGGGAAGGACAATAATTACGTTTGATGTAAAAAATACAATAAAATAAAAGATATATATATATATATATCCTGTGCCAGTGTACAGATTTAGTCACCTTGTTCCTAGAGTAGCGAACAGTGCCTATCCTAGTGTCCTCGGAGAGCAGGTCAGTGAAGATCCAGCCCACCTGCAGGCCCGGAGAAAGGAAACGTGGATTACTACAAAATCAACTTGGTGCACACGTCACAATGTAGAAAACGACCATTAACACTGCAGCAGCGCCGCGTCCAAGAAAAAGGCAAATGCTGTCCACACACAGCATACAAAGCTCTGCACTTCATCAAAAGTGTGTTTTTTTTAGATATATCAAACTGCAGTAGTAAAAACGCATATGGGATATAAGGCCTTTGTACATATATGGCTGGGCCAGCATATGGAAGCTCTTTGCGCCATCAGTTTAAGAAGCCTCAGGAATCCTGAGAATGCCACCGTACTGATGAGGACCGTATGCACCTGCACAGAGCTGCTTAATGTCTCTGACCAGTGGACAGGAATGGGCTAGCAGGTCAGAAGACAAAAGGATCCTGGCAACAGTATACCAAGCTTCACAGTTGTTCATACTGTTACACTGTAACAAACCCCACTGAGGACAGCTGCATGTATTGCGATCCCAGGTCAGAGTGTCTTATTAGAGCTGGGCGATAAGATACATCGTCCTGTCAACCAATCAAACTCTGGACTAGTGTCTTTTAAATGACTGCTACGGCTGTAGGTGGTGTGTAAAACAAAACAAACTGATAAATCACCTATCAGGTCGCGGTGCATTCCCAATAGGAATTAGTAGCACCAGTCACAACGCAGCAGAGCAAAACAGGCACAGCCCAGTTAAAGCATACTTTTGGTTGCTGCATGTGCTTCCCCACTTGAGTGTCTTGCACTACACATACATAACAAAGATTGCGGTAGTTTAAAATCGGTTACATTTTAATTTAATTTATTTATTCTTTAAATCAGGAAAAGAGATTTTCAACCGCTGATGAATTTAGTCCACTTAGCCATTTCCTGATGTATTCGTCCAATCGCCCAACCCTATGTCTTACAGTTTTAAAGCGCCTCTTTTCTGGGAGCTATTCAAAGCTATACAAAGCCAAAATCAAGTAAAGCTGAGCAGCAGTCTGACCTTGCACAGCCCAAGTTTGGCAGCGATTTCCTCCACGGCCGCAGCCTTGGGATCCTCCAGCAATTCCAGACTGTTCTGAGTGGCGTTCTGAAACACAGCAGGAAGTAAACCTAATTAAGGACTTAAGATAGGAAGGGGTAGAATATAATGCTGAAGCATGTTTAAAAATATATATTGTGGAGCTGGTATACTAAATCTACCAAGAAACTGAGCAAAACTACATTTCTATTTATTTTAAAAACATATCACAGTTATCACCAGTAATTACTCAAGGTGTAAAGTTGTGGTCGCAAGAATCTGAACAAAAAGATCACATATCCACATTATCCTCAGCACATTTGCAACTGCTGCTGTTGTGCATTTCGCCATTTTTGAGGGTGTCTACTGTCCCCTTGTGGTTGTCTGAGTTCACTACAACTCTACAGAGGTGCGGTGGGCCTTCTTGCTGTTTGTAAACTATCATTGTCTTTGTCCCAATACCCACACATGCGGTCTTTGTACTAAGCCAAGTGCCCACTTGTGTGGCATATTTCTGTTAAGTGTCAACAGCGCCCAGGTGCCCAAGTACGTACAAGCAGAACACATTTGGGACACCCTTGATTGATGACGTCATCCAGTTGCAGTGGACTGCGTGTTTGCATGTTTCAGAATTGGGACACACGTCGGTTAGCGTGTGGACGCACATTTAAGTCCACAAGACGGCAAGTGTGGGTATCGGGACAGGGCCTTTGTCTGATCACAAGCATCATTTTAACATGCCAGTTTTAACACATCTGAAAACAATTCATTTCTTGGAAATGCATGAGCATAGCATTCAGGTTTCCTACACAATCTTGTTTTAAAACTTTTCCAGATGTTAATTTCTTTTCAGCACTTGAAGATTTTGGTTGGTGTTGAATATAATTTATGCCGATAGTCATCTTGCCCAGCTGCCATCAGTCACAGCTACATCACTCCATAGATGAAGATTATTCTTCACCACTATGTGAGACGATATGCGCAATGACTGGGGGTTGTCATATGCTTATCGGGACTAAGCAACAATACATTCCCACATCTATTCAGTGCCTGGTAAGGTACTAAATTGTCTTTCCTTACATTTCCAGACCTGTGTGAGAACCCTGTAACTATAGCTCAGACAGTGATGTAATCAGCGGGTAGCACCAACCTGTGGGGGCTCGTAGATGGCAGCCACCTCAGCTCTGATGCCCAGAGGGATGTCTTTGTGCTCGGTGTACCTGCCGTACAAGTAGCCCATCCTCTGACTCCCAGTCTTCCTCCAGAAGTCCAGGAAGCGGTCGGCGATGGTGTGGTTCTCGAACATGATGTTGTCCACGTGTCTGTATTTCTGGGATTAGTGCGGACAAGACTGTATGTGAAATGTATTCAACACCCTCAGGATCCATTTGTGTCCAAGGAGAATTGCATCGCACCTCAGACATATCTCATTCATCTAAACCAATTTCAATGGATCTTTATTGTTACTAAATAATGGCCATGTATTTAAAGTAGACGTTTCTGCTGTGTCACTCTAATCGTTCTCAAATGAATTCCTACCATCTCTCTCTATATTATTTTGTTTTCTTAGTACTTGTTGCCAACATAATCATTCCTAACCCATGCACTAATTAATTGCTTGTCATTTTGCTGACCAAGGAATTTGAGCTTTATCTACTCTGGATAAAGAGCATCAGCTAATTGCCTAAAATGTAACCATTGTAGACTGACATTTAAAAGTTGTAACTGTGTGGCTGGCACACGGGTGCGGGTACGTACTTGTCTGTTAAGGGTGATTGCACTGGGCTGGCACTTGGTGCAGATCCCCTCTGGCCAAGGAGGATGACCTTCACAGCCTGACTTGATCTTACAGCTGATGTTCTCCAGGGCCGCGAACTTCCCTCTGTAGACGGACGTAGATTTTGGAGGACGTTAACAAATTGACAAGCGCGCCGCGGGTGCTCCCGCTGCAGAAACGCACAACAACTGGCGGCGCCACTTACTTGTCCGCTCCGCCAGTCAGCTTGCGAATGTAGGCGTGGAATGACATGTGCTTGACTGGGGGGTCTAGGTGGTTCAAGTAGTCTTCGTCAAAAGGCTGGCAAAGAAGGCACAATGTAGTCAAGAAAATGAGGGCAGTATATATGCCAAAATGATGGTCCTATCAAAGCAAGAATAAAAAAAAAACCCAAATGCCAATACAGTTACCTCTAATGGTACACAGTGAACACACTTTCCAAGGGCACCATGTCGACACCTGTGACCAGAAGAAAAAACAACAACAAAAAAAGCAAGATATTTAAAATAAGTATAATATTTGTTTAATATATTTGAAATAAGTCTAATATGTCCGATAATAATCGGCGGAACACAACAACCTGCCATCTTTCTGTTCAAATGTTGCTGAACAGAAAGATGTGCTGCTGTGAATCATTGACTATCACTATCATGTCATTGTTATCAGCAACATTACTGTTATATGAATGTGTAGCCCTTCTTGCTTACAGCTGGGGATCTCTGTTCCTGTAAATCTTGCCGTCCTGCTTGGCCAGGTACTGATCAATCTCATCCTCCTGGATCTGGCTGGGCGCGGAGTGGGAGCGAGGCATCAAGAAGGATGAGGAGGAGGATGAGGATGAAGCAGAGGAGGACGAGGTGGAGGGTAGTGAGGAGGATGAGTGAGGGGTGGCCGTGTCCATGACTTCTCCAGAGGACCCCGAAGGAAACAAGAACAGCATGTCACCATGCCTGCAGAGGGTAGATGAGAGGAAGGTACAAACATAAACATAAATGTGCTATGGATTAGGCAAAAATAATACTAGGGGCAGGAAAACAGCATCAGTGACTATGTTTACATGCAGCATAATAACCAATAAAGAGGCCACTTGGCTCATACAAATAACAGTCAGCATTTTTCAGGTCATGTTGCATATGTAGACCTGTTGCAATCTGGATATAATCACATTCCAGGATTCCTACACATTGATGAAAAATTCCATGAGTTTTGCATGACTCTTCCATGACATGGAGTGAATTTTCCATGACGTGTGATAGCGTCTTTGTTTAAATGTAACTTTTTCTGCCCCAGGTCTTCTTTTAATTGGCCATATCTATCACTTGGACTTACTTAATAAGTTAATGTAGTATTTTGGTTATTATCCCTTTCAAATTGTTCCTGTATCTACCAGCAACTAAGCCTGATGTCAAATATTTGTATAAAAACAATCATTTCCAAATTCTTATATAGTCACATTTTTCTAATGGTCTAATTTTCAAAAACTGGAAAACACAATTTTCAAATGAAATGCCTTTTCCAGGTTCTAAAGCTTTCCCTGATAGTCATATTTAGCCTTTTAATATCTCTAATATCAGCCACCATTGACACCGTTTTCTCTTACTCACTTGATCTTGAGCAGGCTAAGGGTCTTGTTCTGGGACAGGATCTCTCCGGTCTTGTTGCGGTTCAGGTAGATGGAGAAGCCATTGGAATTGAATCCAAACTCTTTGGCCACCTGGGAAGAGACAGGAGAGTAGCATGTCAGTAAGAAGGGCTGAAAAAAATGCCTCTAACAAGCTTGTGTAATTTAACCTAAACCAAGAGTCAATACAAGATTTCATACAGGGTTTTTCTGCATACAGAAATGTTTGGCCACTACTAACAACTTTCCTGCTAGTGCTAAAGTGAAGGGGGGAGGGATTAAGAAATTTAAACTTGAGTTTTGATGCAATATGTCCATCCGTAACCATAACAGTTGCATGTCAATGATACAACTCAGTAATCCTTTAAGCAGAAGAAACAGCAGCAGACTACCTCTCTTTGGTGGAGTATGTGGACTACGCTGATTGCTTGGCTGAGAGAAGACACAGAGAGCTCTCACTAAGCCCCATATTGGGATCCACAGAAGTCATCATCCAAGTGCAACTAGAAAAAATTGGCCTGCTGTTGCAAATATCCTCCCTTAAAAACATCTGTTTGTTTGAACCAAATCATAGACAGACCGAAAGAAGAGCAGAGAATTTACATTTTTGTGATTAGTTTCAGGAAAACAACTTTGTTTCAGGTCTGTATGAAATGGTTGCTACGGTGACAGCATTTTGCGTGGTGCAGAAGTGCGGGCAAAGAGCCAAGGCTATGCTTATGTCGCTTCTGTGTGAGGAAAATAGCTGGAGAAGAGAACTTGAAGGTTAATGGCCACATTTGCTTTGTTTCTTTTACCATCAAGTGATTTATCATCTAAACCTAAGACGATCATTATTGCTCGACTAAAGGTGCATCCACATACAACGCAATGAGAATTTTCGTCACGCTTGTTCACGCACATTTCTCATGCAAGTTGAATCATTTTCAACTCGTGTGTGCATATTCGCCTCAAATCACACCTGTTCTTGGTATGCATTCGCACCACCTCTAAATTTCGCTTCATGTTGTATATGAACACACCTTAAGAACAGAAATGGTCAACATGACAACTTCGTCGCTAGATTTAGCGATGTTTCAGACTGTGCTGGCAACTTTATTTCTCAAAGTGACTAGTCACAAAAGCTAGCTACATTTTCAGACCATGGAAAAATGGAAATGTGTCAACTTCAAAAGCATGGCAACAAATTGGTATTGCAGATGCCGATGTATGCTCATTTGTGCTACTTTCTTCCTTGATCACAGCGCCTCCTATTCAGCAGGCAGCACAACATCGCATACCACTGAGAGCTTGGTCCTCCTACAGAGTACACACAGGCTTCCTGGGACACTAGGGTGAGTGAATGGGAGAAAAGATGACCCGTTGACTATCTCTCAAACAGTGAAACAAATACTGCAATGCTTATCTTTGGTAGCACCACCAAAGACCCATTTTAAGACAGAAAACCCCTCATTTTTTTTCTACCAAATTCATCTCAAGTTAAAAGAAGGCCAACATAAAGCCATGCTGATTCTGGTCAAACTGGTTGTGAAAGTAGAAATGCCTCTTGGGATTGGCAGCCCCTTGAAAGTTGGGATCTACCATTTTGAAATTGAAAGTATACTGTGAAAAATACTGTGTTTGCGTGAATATGCGCAATGGATGGATGTCCAATCTTTAAAGGATCGTCCACAAATGACACCAATAAATCTGTCAAAGCAGAGCAGCTTGGTGCTGGAGAAGGCAGACCTCTAAGAACAGCTCATAAGGTCATTGCAGAGCAGGCCAATCTCAGAGCTATTAAGAGCAGTTGGTGGTGACCAGCCAAGAGAGTATCCCGTGGCAATTCAACATAATCATCTCCTCAGACTCAACCTGAAGGGGATTATTAGCCTATATTTCAACATCTGTTATAACTACAACAACCATCAGTGAATGTCCCTTGAACTGCACCTTAGAACATCAGTGCAGGATGATTATCCTGTCATCACATGCAGTCAAACTGTATTTGTTGACAAGACGCTGAATATATTCTAAATAGCCAAGACAGTATCATCTGTGTCATGACATCTGATGACATGTAGCCCTAAATCTTGTAATAGACCATCTCCCAGTGGCTGGCTATATAGCGCAGTTTAAACTCAACACCAACAAAAGCAGAATAGCTGGCCATTTAGAAATCTGCCATTATGAAATGTTAGCCTAGATTATAGGGAGCACTGTTCCTTTTTCTTCATCTTAGGGTACATTTTGCTAAATCTTCTAGGCAAAGGTCAGGTAAATAAATAGAAGGGTCTTCATCGTGAGGCTATGTGAGCATAGGCTCTTCTTTAGATAAACCACACGAGAGGACATGGTTGAAGATGCTATCAATGGATGCAGGGTGAAACTGTACACTTTGTCAGACAGATGATCCTTGTCATTTCCTTTCATTCCCTGTCTTGGTTGCAGTGCTTAAATACACAATCTGCTCTTCTTACACTCAATATTCTATATTCTTCCCAGCACTGGTTGCACATTGGTGTGGAATGAAAATACTCCATTGATCGACAGCACAGTCCTACAAGACACATTAATTTTTAATGAGGTGCTGCTGCAACACTCCACTGTGGCCAGTCTACTGGACTGCTCTTCTATTTTAAGGTTTCAAGATCCAATGGTGGGGGAACTCAACTGCTGTTTATGTCGTTATTTGTGTACATTCTAATGTTGGACCAAATCTATATTAGGCTTATTTTTTTACACTTACTTATGTATAGATAAGCTACACATTCACTTGCTATGCATTTCCCTCCAATCCAATTTTCCCAACTAGAATGGGCTTGTAACTTGAAACACAATGCTATTGTAAGCCAATAACTCTCACTGGAAGATACGCTCATGATAGGGGTGGAGCCTGGGGCCCTCACCATTACCTAGAAAGCAACTGTGAGGCTATATTTAACAGTTGTTCAAAGCAGTGCAGACGCCACACTCTCTAAATGTAAAGCTCCCCATCAAGGCCATGCATCCAGAATGGTGCCAACCCATTAGCAAGCTACGCATGGGAAAGCACTGCAGCACCGCACTCTGCTCCTTCCTGCAGAGCTTCATGCATAAATTAACAATGAGCAGGCACAGGCAAAACTCTGGGAAACACGGGTGTACCACACAACTATCAATAACGGAGTTGCTGTGGAGATACAGCACGGTAAAGCTGTGGTGCCTGTGCTGTACCAAAGGCACAAACATGCATGCATTTTACAGAGCTGGGCTTGAGAATGCTGGGAACAGGGGGTGTCACAGTGACTTTAAATTACATGGCATAATTTAGGGTTGGTTTAAAATACAGACTTAATTTGAAATGTATCTAAGAGAGTGAGACTGCTGTGTTAAGCCTGTGTTTTCTATGAATATGACCAATTCTGGCTCCCAAATTGTTACATTTCACGAGCAGTACCTTCTTCAGAAAAGCAGCAGCAGTCTCCCTCTTGGTGGAAGGAATTTTCTTCATCCCATCTGGGGACTGTACCCGGATGATCTAACAGAGAAAAGATAAACAATGAAAACTGAAAATGACACACTACACATAAATGCACTCAATGGTCTGTCATTTTGAATATTGGGTTTGATGGCTGCAGCGTTAGTTTACAGTATAGAATAATTGTGCAGCCAAGATAGGATAAACCCAAACGTGTCTGTGTGATATACCAACACCTGCCAGTCAAACAATGGAACAACTTCTGCTCTGACAGAGGTGTCAGGGTGACAACGATGACAGTGCAAAACACTAATGTTAGCTCATGAGCTTCGACATCTAAACAAGCGGTTTCAAGTATTTATGGTTACGTTTGATGTTTTACAGTGAATCCACTACTGCTTAACTAACAGTGGCATAGCGTTAGGACTTATTCACTAAGTCAACAGAAAATGTCACTTTTCGTCAACCCACAAAGAACATTCACGCTTCTTTGAAAACCACAGAGGACCAACTTAATCTAGCTAGGTAGTAAATTAACATGCAAACAGTATTTAGGGGTTTACAGCTATTTATATAGCTTTGCCATTAGCTAACAATGGTTCTTTTCATTCGGATGTCGTAAGCTAGCTAAAAAGCTAATGTTAGCTGGTCAGCTATCTAAACAGGCCCCAGTCATCTGTAGCTAGCGATAGCTAGCTAACGTTTGCTAGCAAGCTAATTCTGCTGCCTCATCACTCCGGACTTTAGCTAATAAGCTATCCCACATTAGCTGAACCCGAACCCTCACTACCAGCACTGCAAGGTAACGCCACACTTACAATATTATCTGCCATATTGCTCGGGTAAGAGTTCCCGATATGGATCGCTGTGGTAGTAAATAGACAATGATGACGGCAATTAAAAATGAACGTAACGTTACTGTCTGGATAGTATCAACGAAACTCCATCCCACAACCAACTGAAACACCGGGTGTTGCAAATAATAGCGCCCGTCCTCCTCCTGTATCCAAGTGGTCCCACATCGAACTGGCCACGACCGAAACAATATTTATTATAGCTAAAAGCTTTGTTCCAATATTTTACAGTTTTTTACAATTGCTAACAAGTGTTTACCTATTCTTAAAATACTTTTTCTAAACTCTTCACACAGCAACACACCTACATCACACAATTAGCCAATTGTTAATTTTCTGCTCAAAACCACATTTTGTTCATTACAGTTTTTTACAATCGCTAACATTCTTTTGTCCAATCTGTAGTCACATTTTCAAAACTCTGAACACAATGAGCACAACATCCGTCTGTTGTGGACCATACCATTAACACAATTCATGTTGTTTTCACACAATATGCAGTCAATTAACACGTTTCTAAAATGCTTACATTTTCTTTACATACAAGCTTGCCCAATACCAAAATTATGGATGTTTCTTGACTTATTTACAAATGCTTGCACACAGCATGCCAGAAATGAAAACCTAATGTTCAAAACCTTAAATATAGTATAAAGCTTCTATTTCTGCAACAACAGCAGCTCAAAAGCTATATTGAAACAGCTGATAAGCATTTTTGAAGGAACAGATCACAGAAACATTGAGAAATAACTGATTTAGCCCTTACATACTGTTCATATTCTATATCTTCGCAGTATGGTACAGGTCAATTTTGACCCAGCCCAGGAATCCACTTATGATAAGTGTTTATACCAGATTTTGAACCACAGATCTATATAGAATCTATAAATAGCCTATCTGACATTACTGTAATAAATAGATGTTTCAGAGAGTAGGGAGAGTGTATTTTTTAGGTTTTACACCACTCATTTATGGAGAAAAAAACATCTACTATCACACATTATCATGTCCTATTTTACCTAAGACATGAAAACATAACAGCCATAATGATTTACTGTAAATATATTTATTGAAACTGAAAATGGTGGGAATTGATGGGTTTTAATTTGTTTATTTTTAGGTTATTTTGTAACATTGCAGGTGCTTGTGCTTGTAGGTGCAGATCTCGCAGCAGTGTCAAGGCACCCTATGACCTTTGTTCCTTATGTGCACCATATATGATCATGCCTATGCTGTTTTACTCTTTCACTGTTTTGAGATTACCCCACGACACTTCAAAGACCAACAGGTGCCTGTCTCGGTGGGAACCTGGGCAAATGTGGTGGGAATGCAGGTCTACCCTTGAACTCTGTCACTACTGTCCCATAAAAAAATATACATAGACATGGCATGTACAGTTTGACAGTTTCAAGATTCCCTAAAACCACCACTTTCCTTGATTTGACCCACACTGGTGGATCTAAAATCAATTTCAATAGATATGGATCAAATTTGACCCGGAACAGCCTCAGTGTATAGATATACTGTATGTAGCACCTGTACAGAAGTATACAATTTTTAAATATTTTTAAATTTTTGCGCATTTTGGGTCACTTTAGGAGAAGTCATCAAATTCCAGGCTAAAAGAATGGCATTTAGGGTGTTTTTGATGCTGTAAAATATGACCCGATAGTATAGAAGATATATATAGTATGAGTTACAGTAAGTTGTGTAAAATAGACCAACCACACTTCTGTGCCTCTTTTACTGTGTATTTAATTTTTACACATTTGGAACCAAAAGTCATGTATGTTGGATTTTTTGTTGATCACTGGCAGCAATTTCATGTTGCTAATACTATAAAG
>OMKK01089236.1:2500-14263 GCA_900302305.1 Polymixia japonica
CCTCTCTTTCACAACCCTGCCTCTCCAGGCAACTGGCGCCCCGTTTGCTGACTTTAAAAGCAGATGGTACAGAATAGCTTAGGCCTGGCTAGCGTCAGGCTGCTGACAGCCCCTGCCTGTCCCAGTGTAAGAACAGTAGCCCTTACAGATCATGTCAGGCGCGCCAGGGATTAAAAAGACAGTGATACCTACTTCAGCCCGAGAGCAGAACCCCACCACACATAACTAGGATTTTGACATGGTCTTTTTTACATTTCTTTACTTCAGTTGAAGGTTTTCGTGGTTGCTGACGTGTTGAGTGAAGTTTCTGGCCCCTGAGTCCTTGAAACCTGCTAACACTCTGTTGGGTGACTTGGATAAAATTGACATTAAAGAGGCTGAACAGGATCTGGGTGAATAAGTCAGTATTTTTTAAACCTCTCATTTTGGTTCTGGATGGTCAAAGTATAGTTCTTACATATATAATCTATGAACTGAATCCCAGTTTTACCTCATTCTGTAATAGAATATCTAGTTAGATTTAGGTCACCATTTTCCCCCATGTGTCAGCTCGGGTGCCCGTGATGTGATTGACAGCCTTCACCTGAATGTGCATTGGTGGATTGGGGTTGCAGGGCGGGGCCTGGTCAGTCCGTTGACTCACTCACTCACACACACACTGCAACAAGCACGAGACGGGGACCCACCACTGCTGCACAGCGCCATTTTAACAACTAGAGGCTTAAATCAAGTAGAGCGTCTTTAATAAGAAAACAATCATGCTCCTCATTCCTGAAACACCTTATTCGTTCGACAACATTCTTTCGTTTTTAGTCCGACGTCAGGAACGAGGGCTTGTTTTTTTAATGTAATAAACCGTCCTCCGTGTTCCACTATCTGGGTTCGTGTGAGGACAGGAAGCAGCAGCTGGGTGCCAGATGAGAGAGGTAATTAGGCCAGTATCCACCGGGCTTTGGTTACAGGTGCAGACACTGCCCGTGGGGACAAACAAAGCTGTCAATGGAGAAGATCGTTCATGCTGAAACACCAGAAGCGCTGGTTGGAGCACGGGCGGCTGAGGGGGGAGGGGGCAGGCGACACAGAGAGCCGGGTGTTCCGCGCGTGAGATAAATTGTCCCGAGTGCCGTCGCGACGAGCCGAGCGCAGGCTCATTTTCCTAGGCGCTTTAAGAACAAAAAGGCTGGCTTTGGTTTGAGCCAGAGTGTATCTAGATAGCCCTGTAAAGGACCGACATCTCTGTTACCCACTTCAACTGAAGTACCTACTGATAATAGTTTTAATCCCAAATCTCAAATTAAGGCAAAGGTGCCTTCATGTCCTCAACCAAATGAGTTACAGCTTTTGGTGGGTTTAAATGGTTAGTTTAGGGTATTGTGGTAGAATCGGTAAGAAACTGTTTTTATTGTTTAGTCAACATTTGTCTGAATATGCTGGTTTGATATGACACTAAAGCCTTTTGGAACGCTTGTAGAGAAGACTTTCATTTGCTTCTTTTACGTGACTTTGATTGTATTTTTCACTTTTGCACATTGTTGTGTGATGGTCTTTTCCAAGTTTTTTTTCAAACTTTCAGGTTTGTCTTGATGCAGCTGTCCTGGCCAGATCTTTGTTAAAAAATAGGTCCTAACTCTAACGGTAAAGGAAATAACATGTTGTACACACACACACGTGCACATGCTAACACTCATGCGCACACACATAAACACACTCACGTGCACATACAAACACATACATACAAACACACACATACAAACACACGTACACAAAAACACACATGCACTTTCTTCATAGATACAGACAAACAATTGTGTTTCTCCTTTTTTAAGATGTATTTGTCTTTTTATCAATAAATTTGACTTTCCAAGACACTTGATACCAAGTCCATTAAGCTGAAGAGCCTCACTGCTATGCCACCAGTCCAATATAGCATATGTGTTGAGCTCTCATTAGCAAGCATCATCATACGTAATGCTGCCACCTGTAATACCATTAGAGGGGCTTTAGCATCTGAGCGTAATGGGAGGTAAACCTCTCGAACCAGTACTGTAGGTCTCACATACATATACAACCAACCATGCTCCTCCATCTGCCTCCAGATTCATTATTCAATTAATTATGAATTATTAAAACCAATTAATTAATATTTGTTCAGTTCCTTTTATTTTACCGCACTTATTATTATTACCACCACACTGAATACTGCTGCGTGTGCTTCAATGCTGAATGTAGGTTTTGAGAGTGATATTTACAGTCTGCTTTCTGTCTGTGAGGTCCTGCCATCTCTTTAACATCGGTGGAGGGAAAATTCTCCCTTAATTGCTATAACATCTGCCATTTGTTAGATGCATTTACACAAAGTGTGCAACAGTATATTTTCAGCATGTGCGGCTATGTTCTAGACATTGAGCTACACAGGGAATTGAACCCCTAACCCTGGCAGTGTTAACACCATGTTCTACCCATAGTGCTACACAGTACCAGTCTATTGCTAAAGACTAAAGCCAACACACCAATATAGAACAGGTGACTCAGCCTCCAACTCAGCAGAGAAATCCAAGGCGACCTTCGACCTCCTAATCACTAAGAAGCGCTTATGGTTTGAGATCTGCTCTAAGCTATTAGTAAGATTAGTGTCACACAGATTTGGGAATGGGCCAAGCTTATGTCTCTACACTGTGATTGTGTCATTCTCAGCATTTATTATTGCGCATTGGCCCACACAGAAATCTGATATATAACTATATAGTAACATACTGCAATTTTACATGTATGTACAAAATATGTCGACTTATATAGAGTAATATATGTTGTGGACATATATTTTTAAAAATTAATATAAAACCTATATGCACATAAAGTATCCAGGTGTAACCTATGATTTTATGATTATGGAGGTCTGTGCATGTCTACAGACTAGTAACAACATAATAATTGTTGTTTTTTTGTAATTGCCCAATTAAAAAACGTGACTGTTTGACGTTACCCGGGCGTATCGCTGCACGGCAGACGCCGGCGTCCAAAACGAAGATCCTGCACAACAAAAACAATCCCTAGTCAGAAACGCCATCTTGAAGCTGTCCCGACCAGCTCGCCTGCACCAGTCACAGCAGCCAGAGCACACGATCGAGACGGGAGCCTCTACTTCCGGCTACTTCCGTCTTCTCTTAAAATCCCGTCAGGCAGACTGGACCACTTCTTTTTTGACTAGGAGTCAATGAGAGTCTCACATTCGGTCCAACGTCTTTTTTTCTACGAGGGCTTATTGATTTAACCAAACAGCGTAATGTTAAAGGTCTTAGCAAGCTACTGATGACAATAGGAGACCTAGACACGCCTTTAAATGAGTAAAAAACACTTTTGTTTAGCATGCATTCCGTTCATACGCATTATGGTGATGTACGAATTAATTTTCACGAGGTTCTTGCATAAAATACCTGCTGTACGTATTATCTATTATCTACTATCTATTATCTATGGCCACTCGGATAAATAAATACAATTTTACACTGTATGCATGCTGATTTCCCGACCTAAGCTCCACCCTTTTTGGTTCCGTCCTCGGCGAACGAGGGTTTCCACAGGCTGACTGGCGTGTGATATGTAACCATCTTGACATGTAAACATCTTTGGAGCAGCTGCCATGCCAGGACTGGGAGACGGACTCACTTAGTCGACCGCTGCATTAGCTGGATAAATGAGCACAGGTCGCTGTAGTTAATGCTGATGGAGTTTGGTGTTTTTTTTTTGTTTTTTTCTAAGGACATTATATCAACACTGAAAGCCTCTACTTACTCAGCTGTTTCCACCGGAGAGGACGGAGCTTTGGTCTGTCTGCGGGCAGCATCGGACAGTCAATAACTGTGGAAATAGACCGATCGTTATTTCTGTACGGAATATAACATTATTTCCAAGGATTGCAAAATCACATTCTGCTTTTCATACAAAAAAGTGCGTTTCGGCGTTAATTAGACGTCGCGCGGACCTCGCAGAGAGAAGTTTGATTGGAACTCGGGAGCGCGCTTGATTCAGCTCGGGTCTCTGCTGGCAAACTGGGAATCTAGTGCAACAACTGGTTTACCTGGTACAGAGAAATACACATGGAACTCATTACCATGCAGCAGTGTTATCGTTGGACTGCAACATGCATGGCAGTCTGGGCTTGAATGCCAACAAGTTGTCCTCGCTTGCCTTTCTGTGAACCTTCCCCGTGGAAATAACGTTATTCCCACTTTGGACTAAAGCTTGCATGAAATATGTCCGTTTTGCAAAGACGATCGCAGTGCCAACTGGAACAGCAAGAGGTTTGATTATCTAGGCGTCACACACTGTATTTTTTTTTTCTTTTTTAAATCGAAAGATCAATTTCGGATGGAAAATGGGAGACGCCACCAAACTGGCGTTCGCCGTTTTTCTCATCTCATGTTCTTCAGGTGGGTGTGGAGTGTTTGCGTGCTTTATTGTTAACTGGGGAGATGCGTTGGAGCCCCGTAAAAACCCCGTAAAAACCCAAGATACTACTCCTCATCCTCTACACAGCAGTGTGTACACAGTAGTGCACGGTGGCATTTAGCCAGTATTCATACATTTGCATACTGACCAGGGCAAAGAAAACCATAATATATGTGACCATTCTTCACATGTTATTAATTGGGTGATTGTTATGAATGTTAAAAGGCGTAAAGGGTCACCAAGGTGAAATGGGTGTAAACGGGTCAATCCAGGTGTTGTCTGTGTCGCACGAATTTAGACTGGCGCTGTATTCTCACGTAACGGTCACAAGGTAAATATAGAGATCATTTCTTTAATACATAAGATGCTCATTCGGTTGGAGTAGGAGAAATGAACGGAGAGCACTTGAGGTGTAATGATGGTTATCTGTGCCAGTAGTCACCAGACATGCGCAGTGAAGGCAGACAGGATGCAGCTTTTCCTTCCAATCAAAGACTAGATCAGGTCATTTCTCTGATTAGCACACCTTGAAAAAAGAAACTTAAAATACATTTTCTATAGGTGTAGACCCTGTAAAGCAATGTATTGTAATTTAAGTTGATATAAAGAATCTAATATTCAAACCAAGCTAAATAAGCAAAACTCCAAAAGAGCCTCTAACACAGTAATGGTTCTTCATCCAGCGGTTTTATTTGATGACGTTCTTTGCAGAAAGATACATAAAAGAAAAATGGGACCACGACCTGAAGTGAGTAATACAGTGTCTCAAAAATAGACCATACATTCTGCAAGAATTTTCATCTAAGATACCTAGTCTACCATAATATATTTAAAATGTATTATAGTCATTTTGGAAGAGTAGATGTTTACAAATCAGTTTCCTATTTTGGACATAACGTCTTTTATATGCTAATCTATTTTATTTTTGGATTTTGCGCTGTGTTGATAATTGCCATGTGTCTCCTCTCTCTACTCTGCGAGGTAGCTGCTGAGATACTGTACCTTGGTAGTAGCTCAAACTCACACAATATGTTCTATAAATTGTCTTGTTTTTATTCAAAGTATATAATTAATATAATGAAGTGTGAAAATGTATCTCAGGGTGCGGGGCCAAGAGGCATTGATCAAATAAAACAAAATTACTTCAAACATCTTTGAAATGCTCATGGGAATGGCAGTGCTCCAAAATACTTTTTTAAATGAGGCAAGACTTGACCTCAGTTATACCGTATGTTTTATTGATGGCTGCACCAGGCCAACACATTTCACTATAGGCTTGAATCAGAGCAGGACTCTGGCAGTGCAGGGGGATCTTAGTGCTTGGCAGAGGATCGCTCCACTAACCCTTCTCTTCCCCATCTATATTTTAAAACACTTCAACTGTTGCTGTTGTCAGCGCTGTTTGAATTTCATCTCAAAGCAGACTTTCTTCATGAGCACATAATTTATCCAGAGTGATTTAGCTGAACAAGCACCTTTTCATCAACACCCAGATTCACATACAATTCCACATGTTCAAACCTGGGAGCTGCCCAGTACAACCACAGTCCTCTACTGTTGACCACTGGGAGCTGCCCAGTATAACCACAGTCCTCTACTGTTGACCACTGGGAGCTTCCCAGTACAACCACAGTCTTCTACTGTTGGACACTGAGCAGTGGAGTAGTTTGGGAGTTCTGTGCGTTGCTCAAAGGAATATCTAGGTACCTGGACGGTCGTTTTAGTTAAAGCGCTAATATCTTATGAAGAAATGATATTGTCCATCTGGAGTTCAGGAGGTGTTGCGTGTTGAAGTAGATATACTTTATTACTAAAGAATTAAACTGTTGTACTCTTCCTGCTTTGCTGAGCGAGCCTTAATGGTTCTGTATTGTTGTAAAATAGCTTCATTAAGAAGAGTGCTACACCATTACAGCTTTTATCAAACCAAGCACTGTAGCTGACTGGAGTTGTTAGCCGTCGTTGTTTTGACGTGTATCTCCATGTCCCATCGCTCGATGCCTGATGCTATGGAAGACTGCTGATGTCTGTTTGGATATGGTATGGATATGGTATTTGGTCGTCCAGTAATCGGAGGGCTCCTCCTGGTAACGCCTCGAAGTGTCCTTGAGCAAGACACTGAACCCATGTGCTCCTTGCATGTCTGCCGCTGCCATCGATGTGTGAATGAGAGGCATGATTTGTAAAGGGCTTGAGTATTCGACAGACTAGAAAAGCTCTATATACTAAATGCAGTCCATTTATCATTTACTGCAGCACCGGCAGTTAACGGTCAAATATCTTACTACGATAGTTCGATAGGTATGGCCACACAAGGATTGACATATTGAGAAATCTTAAAGCTCTATTGTGTGATGTTCTCCCTCTACTGGTACTCAAAAACCTCACACACTACAGGAGAACAGATTCCTGGAGGAGTTTAGAGTCGGACCAGCAATGTAAACATGGTTTATAAAAGAGGGAATATCAACACACTGACTGACCTGCAGTGACAGACACTTTGTGTCTTTGTGTCTCCACATTATGGAGATCATATCTCACTGAGCCTTCACATAACAGTATTTTTATGTTAGAAATTTCACACATAGCAGCTTTAACTGTGCCTTTAACTTAGTCTATTCTACCAGTGACTATGGTAGGGACCCAACCCCTGTCTAGAGGTCATTCTCTAGTCTAAAGGTCATACTTAATTGGTGGAACAGTGAAAACAGCTGGATAATTTGTGAATCCACTGTGGATGAATAAGTTGCTTTCCTGCCCTTCATACACGTGTAGCCTTCTGTTTTGAACCCTTGAGAGTTTTGAGTCAGAGGTTCATGCAGAAATTGATCCCCATGTAAACTAAGCTAGTAGCCAGTGGCCATATTGGCTGTTGGCTCTCCACAAGCTGCCAGCACATGCCAAGCATAAATTGAAATGATACTTGATTAATTATCTTACAGACCGCTCCTCATTTGAGTATTTACTTTGATTTGACAGTTAGCTGTATATCACAATCACATTGGTATTACAAAAAGAAAGAATGTAATATCTTAATTGAAAAGATGTGTACATTTTCACCATTTCTGATATACATGTAATCCATAAGTGCAATGGTGAGAAGCAGAGGCGTCTCAAACACAGAAACCCTATATAGGAGGAGATTGGTTATTAGCGGGAAGTCCAATGTTAGATATTCCCATAATTCATCACTGCAGAACCACTGAAAGCCTTTCAAACCGCAATATATATGCTATACATAGTCCCCATAAATAGTCCATATTACACAGTCCTTCCCCGCAACATGGACAGTCTTTGGTTTCTTTAGACAATGCACAAGGTTGTTTTATTATTTGTTACTCGCTATGATTTAAATAAGCAGACTGTGAATAAAACATATTCTCTGACTGCTCTCTCCCCTCCTGCTGCTGTGTTTCGAAGGTTTCCAGGAGCTGTTGGGTAGCTGGCAACAGCACTGTCCCATTTTTCTTCTTCCTTTTGCTTTCTAACACGTTCGCTTGCATTATGCATGAGGCTCCAGAAGAGCCGCTGTATTTGTTAAGTCCAGATGTAGCCTAGTATTCCCCCCGGACCCAACTAGCTAGACTAGCGCTTTCCAGGGCTGCATCCTGCAGCGTTTTTGACAACAGAAACAGAAAATTGGACCGCTTTCTGTTTGCAGATAACGTGGTGACCAAACACAGCCGCCCACAACGGCACTAGAGGGAACAGAGACATGACCACCAGGCAAAATTCACCAAAAGCTGGTTAGTTAGTCTACTCTCTGGCAGGTAACCTACCGTCCTTTGGAGGTCATATTGTATTTGTATTTCAAATGCCTACTGAGAAAGAAAGAAGGGGTTTTTAACAGGTTTGACTCCCGCAACAGCCGGTGTGTACTGCCCTAGTGCCGTTGGGCAAGCCGCCGAACCCCTATCTGCTCATAAGTTGTAGGAGGAGTGTCATCTAAATGTCCACTGAGTCCCTTAATAATGTTAAAATAACTTTGGGTCATTCTCAAAGGGCTTAAGGTGACGTAAAGGCCCACCTGACTGATTGTTGATGTGTTTGAGCTGCTTCATGCATCCCAGTGCTGCGCAGTGAATGAAGTCCCAAAATGTCAATTTAAGTCATTTACAAGTATTTTAGTATTTTAATTTTCCAAGCAGAGCCAAAAACTATTTCCCACATGACGTGTAATGTTTCATGATCTGAGGTGGCTAGCCTAGACAGACAGCTGTAAAGTTATCGCCCGTGTCGAATAAAACCCTCCGGTTCAAATATCCCTTGCCAACGCTCTTTGCTTCCGTTCGGTGAGTTTAGTGGTTTCTAAAAAAACGCGACTGGAGTGGGACTTTAAGTCCATGGTTGACAAAAATACATCAGAATTTTCAAGATATTGAATGATTCCACTTCAGGTGATGTAGTTGTTTCCTAAAACAGATATGTGTATACACAGCGCTTTGTCATCAAATTCTTCATGTCCCCAAAGATTGTCCAGTGGTTTAGTCGTCTGCCTTTGGAGCTGCATGCAAACCCTGCTTTCTAGGATCAAATCCCACCGGAGTCCTCTACTGCTCCTCTACTTCCTTTAATAAAAAATGCAGAAAGTGTGAGTGGACTGTCCACTTTTCCCGAAAACAAGGGGGAAAAAACGTCTTTGTATATGCAGGTCTCACTGGATGCAGCCAGAGCCCTGCTGCCCTAGAGACCTGCCCGGAACAGACCTTTACTGTAATTAATGCAGCCTGCAGATGTTGCTTTATGTGAATGGGAGAGTCGCCGTCTAGACAGACCGGCTGTGCAGACAGAGTGCCCTGCTTTGATCCTTGATTAAAAACTACTCGCTGTACATTCATCATGCTCTTGTTTCAGGTTCTCTCAAGGGCCCTCGCCTGCTTCAGCCTCCTCTTCCTTCTCCTGGCTCTGTCACCAAAATTCCTCGCTGTCATCGAGGCTAGCTGTGAAACTTCCCTGCTAAAAACTCGGAAGGCTAGGGGGTGGGTTCAGCGGAGCAGGGTCGCGTCGGGGGGTTGAAGTTCGGCGTGTGAGCTTCTTCGTCGTATGTCTTCCTCTCACGTCTTGTCACTGGGGTTATCAAATGAGTCCCTCCCATCAGAGATGTTTCATTGAATTAGGCCAGAGCATTAGTCTGTGATTCACTGTGGGTGGACCAGGGCCCAACATGTAGGGATTCACTGCTACATGGTTATAGTTCTACTAGTCTGTTTCTTAGCTTAAGAAAGGCTATACAATGAGGACAATATATCATATTTTAATTCAATATATTATCTTGATTGACGTTGTAGCTGTCATTTAGCATGTGGTATCATTTCTTAAGTCTGGATTTAAAACTAGATTACCTTGTGATTAGGTTTAGGAAAAGCTATCGGTAGCTGTGCAGTAGTAGATTGTGTGAATATCTCCTATTGGACGTTTATGTCCAATCTCCTCATATGTTGTTGTAGTTCTGGGCTTGTGGGAGGATTGTTTGCCATATGCTCTCTCTCTCTCTCTCACTATGTCACGAACTGAAATGAGTATACTGCAGCCTTTGTGATATTGCAAATCAGATGAAATTTAATACGTGGTTCGGCCCTAAGCCTAACTGGCACTAAACACACCCTTCAAATAATTCCAAAAGATTCGAGAAAGGTTTAGTCCCGCTGCTGTGCCCGGAGGGATAACGAGGTATTTAAATCACCCGTCCTGGTAAGAATGCACGCTATGTGGCTGCAGCCTATTAGCCACGAGGACGCGGGCCCTGGTATGCACCCTGTGTAAACCATACAGTCGGTGGTTCACGGGGAGACCAAACACTCTACTGTCCCTTGTGCCGTAAGCACCCGGCCCATCAGCCCCTAATTGAGGCAGAGACCAATAGGCAGTTGTCGCCGGGCATACCAGTGAGGATTAAAGGGATTGGGTTCTGTTGCTGAGTTCGGTGGTTTTTAATGCCCCCAGCCGTGGAAAGAGTGCTGTCTTTGTGACTGGCTAACCCTGTCGACCCTGCTCTGCCACCCACACACCCCTCCCACGTCACGGCAGAATCTGATGAGGCATTAATGCAGCGCTCCACAGAGGACCAGGCTGTGCCCCGGCTGTAAAACAACTGAGTCTACTGTGAAATAGTCCCTCGCTGTGTGCTTCTCCGCTCTGTGGCCTCATCAGACTCGCCTCTTTTAGCTGGGGTTCCTCTATCTCTTCTTCTGTGGTGCTTAACCACCACCTACTGCTGGGCAATATTACCAGAATTTAATATTTTGGACGATATGATGGTATTGACTGGTATTTTGTTTTTTAACTTAGTAAAACTGTGCTCCTCATTACCTTATGCCTCCAGGATGTGTTAGCAAGTGAATTATCTGTGATTGAATCACATAGCTTCTCTATTATGATCAATACAATCAGGCCTAAGCCCACATGAAACTCATAGACTGTGGTCGGCTTTTACATTTAAATCAGTGAATAGGGTTGTTTTAATGAATAATAATAATAATAATAAATGACACTTATATAGCGCTTTTCGAGTGCTTAAAGACGAATAAATAAAACGTATAAAATACTGTTATAGAAGGTGTAGTAAAAATCCACACGCTCCCTTCCCTCGTGGAAAAATGCCAACGTAGGAGTTTGCGTCTGTAGTGAGACGTCTGCTGTTGAAAAAAGTGACATCTAGTCCTGGAAAATGATCGCTGGCGTCTAAGTTAAACTGACGATGGACTCATATTTTACTGAGTAGCTATTTTTAAGACCGTTGGGGATAAAATTCTGACATTTTAGAGGATGGAGTCATCTATATTAGTATTTACCTTCAGGTGACAGGTGACATGCTGTTTCCTGTGTATATTCAGTGGCTGTGCTCCCAGTCTGAACCCTACCAACACTGCTAGAAAAGTAGAGAAATCAAAATAACATTTGAGCCATTTCGCTGTCCTAATGTTTTTATCTGAACTCTGTCAGTCTCTATAACGTTCTCCCTCTCTCTCTCTCTCTCTGTCAGTCAGTCTCTATAACGTTCTCCCTCTCTCTCTCTCTCTGTCAGTCAGTCTCTATAACGTTCTCCCTCTCTCTCTCTCTCTGTCAGTCAGTCTCTATAACGTTCTCCCTCTCTCTCTCTCTCTCTCTGTCAGTCAGTCTCTATAACGTTCTCCCTCTCTCTCTCTCTCTGTCAGTCTCTATAACTTTCTCTCTCTCTCTCTCTCTGTCTGTCTGTCTTTCTCTCCATCTCTCTCCCTTCTCTCATTCCCTCTCTCATTGTCAGGTGTTATTTATGAGTGGTGTAGCGGAGTTCCTGCGTGCCTGCAGCACCTGCTCGTGTTGGAGACAGAGAGC
>OMKK01089244.1:0-23810 GCA_900302305.1 Polymixia japonica
CATCCTTTGTCACTATTTTCTAGTCCATGTGAACAGCTTTCCATGAGTATATTTCATTATTTCACTCCCTGCTGACTTTGTTGTTGAGACTTAAAACACCAGAAAGGACTTCTAAGATTCTGCAGCAAACTGATCTGAGAACTCTAAAACTGGACCAAATAAAAGCACAAAGCAGATCATTGGAGTAATTATTTGAAATAATGACAGGTGCTGTTTTTACTAGCATTAAAGTGTGTTATCACATCTAATTTTAGAGCACTATATTAAAGTGCCAATCTTGAAGATCTCCGAAGATTTTCGTTTAAATAAATGTCTATTAAGTCACTATCTATCGCCGAATGAGGTAACACAATGGTGGTTGAGCCTATGGCCCACTGCCTAAAGCCCTTGCATTTGCAGTATTATGAGTAAGAACCGGTGTCTGTGGCGACTTCCCTGCCATGCATTCAAATTAGCGTTAGTGATGTGTTTTCCCTTTGAAGTGAAGTCCAATTATACACCTGCAATTACCGCTTTTCACCATAGGTGCCGCCAAAGACAGCAAAATGGGAGATCTTCAAGATTGCCACTTTAAAGGGAAAATCAAACATGAAGCTGATTTTAAACATGGAGTTTAAACTGAGAGCTATGCTCTCTTTTTCAGAAAACCCCAGTGTACAAATGGCATATGGACTCCATTTATATAGCGCTTTTTTCTAGTCTACCGACCACTCAAAGTGCTTTACAACACATGGCTCACACATACATTCATACACTGATCAGGAGCGGTTAGGAGTTCAGTGTCTTACTCAAGGACACTCTCTGGAGGAGCCGGGGATTGGACCAGGAACCTTCCAGTTACTGGACGACCCACTCCTGAGCCATGCCGCCCCCGTACAAAAGCAGGAAAAAGCAATATATAGAATAACAATATATTAAACACAACAATGTGTCACTGTGTGTGTGTGTGTGTGTGTGTTTAGGTTGTCAGGCTGTCTGCTCACAGAGGAAGGCTGTGCTTCTCTGGCCTCAGCTCTGAGCTCCAACCCTTCCCATCTGAGAGAGCTGGACCTGAACTACAATCACCCAGGAGACTCAGGAATGAAGCTGCTGTCTGCTGGACTGGAGAATCCACACTGGAGACTGGAGACTCTCAGGTATGTAGAGGCTTGCTGCCAGTCAGTGACAATGTGTTATAGAAGGTCAAGAAGCCAAGAAGTCAAGTCAAGAAGCATTTTCTCACTCATACTGTGATGCTGTATAAATTGTTTTAATGTTTAATGATGGATATGACTGATGTATGTAAAATAATTCACATGGAAGGTTATTTAACGTCCATGTTTCATTATCAAAGTATATGAGAATATGCTGTCCTGACTTTGTTTATCCCACCCCCAGTGTGGACCATGCTGGAGTGTGGAGGTTGAAGTCAGGTCTGAGGAAGTGTAAGTGTGTATTTAGTTTTATTCATGAAAATATAGATTTAGATGTAAAGTCCATCTACACAGCAGTATGTGACATCCATTCATTGAAATCCTACTGAGAATGAAGATGATGGTTGACATTATGTGTCATCATGAAACTGGTGAGAAATGAACAGTCAAGTCGTTAATAAATCAACAAAAACTAAACAGAACAGGAATATTAGATTAAAAACCACTGCTGTGTTGTGTGTTGTTCTCCCATCAGATGCCTGTGAACTCACTCTGGACCCAAACACAATACGCAAAAACCTCTCTCTGTCTGAGAGGGACAGAAAGGTGACAATGGTGGAAGAGGAGTTGTACCCTGATCACCTAGAGAGATTTGACCACGTTGAACAGGTGTTGTGTCGAGAGGGTCTGACTGGCCGCTGTTACTGGGAGGTAGAGAGGACAGGAGTGGTTGTTATAGGAGTGACATATAGAGGAATCAAAAGGAGAGGAAGTGACGCTTGTCTTGGAAGGAATAACAAGTCCTGGAGTCTGTTCTGCTATGATAATAGTTACACTGCCTGGTACAATAATAGAAGAACAGACATAAGTCTCCCCTCCTTTGGTTCTGACAGAGTAGGAGTGTATCTGGACTGGCCTGCTGGCACTCTGTCCTTCTACACAGTCTCCTCTGACACAATGATACACATCCACACCTTCCACTCCAGATTCACTGAGCCCCTCTACCCTGGGTTTTGGTTTGGGTCTGGGTTTTGGTTTGGATCCTCTGTGTCTCTGTGTCAGATATAGGAGGTGGAGGAGTCTCCTGTGTCCTGGAGGAACACTCACACTCCTGCTCAAAGACACCTGCTGAAATGTTGATGACCATTCTCTCTCTCTCTCTCTCTCTTGAACTGAGTGGGTGAAATAGGAAGAATGAGGAAAAAAGAGCACAGCAAACTGGCTGCTCAGCGTGCAAACAAGGGTATTAAAGAGCAAACAGTTGACATGCATTGATCCTCCAAACAACCTCCTGGCCAAGGTTCAGGCTTTGCTGGTGGACTTTTTCTGGGATAAGCTACACTGGGTCCTTCAAAGTGCGCTGTACCATCCTAAGGAGGACTCTTTAGAGTATGGAGCATGTTTAAGAAGGAGAGGATGGACTGCTCGGACTCTTTGAACTGGCTTTTAAAAGAACCAGTGGTACTTGGTGGGCGCATGGGTATGACCTGTGGGGTTGGGTCCACTACACTGTCATGTGGTGGAACTGGCTGGGCCAGTGCTGGACAATGCTGCTGCACCAGCAGCTCAACTGGGAGTGAGATCCACACGTCTCCTGAGTCAGTTGCTCACACAGGAGCAATGTTTGTTGTTAACCTTATACTGCACTGGTTTTATGTGCCCTAATAACGAACATCCTTTTCTACGATAGGAGGTAGTTCCTGATTTTAAAAATTGCACTGGTTTGTTTTTGGAATTTGAAAATGCTTTTAACTCATCTGGATGTTTTAAAGGGCAAAGAGATGTATAATATGGTGATGAAAATCTTAAATAAAGAAAAACTAAGTGGGAGGGTCGACACAACCTCGAGAGCCCAACTGGGTTTGAAAGAGGATGTGAGTCCAGTGTGGAGGGTTTTATACAAACCACCGCTGGCGATCTGCAGTGGGGGGGGGTCCTGCATGGTATTGTGGCTGTCAATGCTTTTATTTCTGTTTTAAATCCCAATGATGATACCAAGAGATGTCTGCCCCTATTGTACACTAATTGTACAGTTTTTCATAGTTTTTTTAGAATGTTTTAGACTTGCACCCCTGTTCCGACTGTTAGAGAACGTTTCTAAGTCATTTGGAGAGGTTTTTACTAAACAGATTTTTATTCTTGGTTTTAAATAAAAAATTCATAAATAAATGCCAACTCCTGAATTTTATCTTGGAGCAGGAAAATGTAAGCAGGAAAATCAAAATTGGGCCTGAGATCGGGCCTGTAGTGGGAGAGTATAACGTTCAGACACACACAACGCACGTACACGTGCATGAGCACAATTTTGCACAAAACAGGCAAAATAGACACATAGAAACACGAATTGACACGTTAATTCATACATGGGCACGTGCTCACACACTCACAGAAGAGTAAGCAAGCATGTACGTAGGACTGATTGTGAGACTGCACTCTTACCAGTGAAACTATGATTTGTGGAGAGAGATTTGTCTCATAATTATTCATACTAATAGGAGTCAACTTTGTCTTGTAAGATTGACATTTGAATGAATGTGCAATTATTTGTACAAATGCATACATATTCGTCAATCCAAGTTTTATATTTTGCACAAATACCTACATTTTTTTCCTATGTCCATACGCATATAGTTGCAATCTCTCAAATTGGCTTGTGAACTGTGGAAGTGACACGCCTTGACGTAGTTTTGAGAAGATCTCTTTTCGAATTTTGAGACAAACGTCATGGTGTTGTAGCTACCAATCGACGCGTGTCTACTGAGGTTTCGGTTTCTTCTTCGGTGGTGTTTCCACTTCCTGCGCGTTGCTGCTGGATACTCGTAACCGTCCGCAGCTAGCTAGCAACACAATCGAGAAAAATGTTGTTTAATTGGGAACACACTTCCGGTGCACTAAAAGGATCAGACGGAAGCACGGTTCCACACCCCAGTACAGTGACCGATTGGGAGGATGAAGTGGCCTGAAGTTAAATATGAAGACATATTTAATTATTTTGTCCTGTCACCAAGGCGTATCGTGCACAGTGGCAAAGTTGGACGTGTGTTGTTATGTAGCAGTGTAATGTTGTTACGCTAGATTGTAGTAGACTATTACTTTGAAGAGACACAGTGGCCAAACCAATTGTGTTTTGTGCGTGGGCGGGTTCCTGGGTTTTGTGTTGGCTCATTGCGGGGCACTGTGTTGTCTAGGGGTCAGGGGTGCATTTCTGTGATCATTGGAGATTGACTGGTATTGATGTATCGCCTATCAAGAAGGATATTTAGTCTCAGGAAGAGTTTATAGTAATGGATTCTTCTATTGCGAGTGGACGTTCGGTAATGTGCTAGTTCTCATTCTGATTCCAAACTTGACAGAGAAGGTAAACATTTCTGTGTTCTGTTGTCTTCCTGCTTGATTACTGTCAACAGCACTTCTAACTTTATCAATTCTAACGCATGTCGTGGTTCATTTATGTACATCAAATTGATAGGAAAGATTAAAGAAATTGCTATATGTTGTTCACAAGATTCCCGCTGTCATTTATTAAAATAGTGTTGTTGGTAATTAACGGGTACGAAAACCCATAACTGAGGGACCTGCGTGTTCACTGATATGTTGTTTTCACACAGGTTGGTGTCAATAAAATTACCATCAGCTGTACAGTCGTTGTCACGTCATTACTGAACAATACACAACGCAGATTGAACCACGCTACAGTTATTTTTTTTTTAAATTTTTATTTAATCTTTATTTAACCAGGTAAAAAAAACGATTGAGATTAAATCTCTTTTACAACGGTGACCTGGCCAAGAGGCAGCATTACACAAAGAAAACAGACACACAGAACACATCAAGCACAGAGAATGATCACATAAAACATAAACAATGAAGTAAAAGACTGCAGTAGTCGATCAGAGCAAATTAAACAAGTTACACAAACCAAGCGACCATATGGTTTTACTTACGGCATATATTCAACCCAGCCAGTCAAAGACCCTCAGCCGCTCGGCATGGGTGCTGGTAGTCCACCGGTACCGTGGAGACAGGGCAAGTCGTACAGCCACTCAGCGGCTATATTGTGGAAGGTAAGATCCGTCACAGTAGCTGGCGCATAATACAGGGACAGGGCCTAACTAATATCGACATAGACATACCTGTATAATTAATTATGCCACGTATCTGTTAATCAGTTCTTTATTAACAATATAAAGTCCCACGTATCAAGGCAAGTGGATGTAAGTTCGATGTCAACACCTGACGGACACAACGGAATATTTATATAATCGTTTGCTTAAATAAATTAGCAAGTGGAAAGGAGTGTACCTTCATATAGTCAGTGTATTGATTCTAGTTGTATTTCATGTCTAAAGTGCAAAATGCTGTGTCTCGTGGACTCAGATGAGCTGGGACTGGCACGTACAGAAACCTGGTTCCAAAAAAACTTGTGGTTGACATCAGTTTCAAGCACCACAGAGCAGATAACCTGTACCAAATTGAGCACAGACCTGCTGCAGAAGAGCTACCTCCAACTCCCAGGTACGACTCACATGAGTCTTTGAAGAAGAGTCTGGAGCAACAGAAGCTGCCAATGCGAAGCCTTCTTCAGAGGTGTTTCTCTGCTGATGAGAGACGAGTGTCACCTCCAGCTGCAGCACATGGCCATCAGCTTCGTGGTGAGCATGGTGCGAATAACCAGTGTCAGAAGTGCCTCTCATTTTATCAGAAATTTATTGAGCTAGATGGCCGGAAATCTGTCTACTTGGTCGAGGTTACCAGGTCACAGAGTGCCTCCCACATGTGGTTTGATGCCTGCAAACTACAGATCACTGCCAGTATAGCCAAGAGGGTCCCTGTGCAAGTGTCTACAAATCCAGATAGGTTTGTTCAAGAACACCTTTTCCCCAGATTTCATGGGAATTCTGCCATAGCCTATGGAAAAGAGAGTGAGCAGGTGGCCACCAAGTGGATGGAAGATAGAGGGTTCAGGGTGGAGAGCAGAGGCACTGTAGTGAGTGCCAAAGAGCCTTGGCTCTCTGTGAGTCCGGATGGAGCTCTCAACGGCACTGAACTTCTAGAAATCTAGTGTCCTGCGCTCAGCAGAAGATGTGAATCCCTGGCCGAGGTGTCCTCTGGCAAGTTGTTGTCTGGTGTGATGATGGTGGATGGTGTTCCTCAGCTACAGCGAAATGGATCCAGATGCTACTACATCCAAGTACAGCTAGGCATGTTTTGCAGAGGACTTACCACATGCAAGCTGCTCATCTGGGCTCCCTCTGAGCATGTTGTACTTGATGTGCCCTATGATGTGTGTTTTTGTGAGGAGGTAGTAGCGTGGCTTAAGGCATTCTATTTTAATAACATGTTTCCTGTTATTGTTGAGTTCCAGGCTAGCTGACTATCACTGAGCACCAGGTACATTGACCTTTGTAGTAATTAGACCCTTAATGTTCAGTTGATCATTCAACATGTCAATAAATCCCATACATATGTCGATTGGTTAGCTACGAGTGTGTGAATCGCACATCTGAAACACCGTGGAATGCGTCTCAAAATTCAAATGAAAAAAAGCGATCGTCTCAAAACTACGTCAATGAATGCACGCGTCTCTTGATCCACAAATGCAGATTCAATAGTTGACAAGCCAATTTTAGATTTGAGACTGTCTTATTGCAATTATATACAATTATTTTGCAAAATGGATTCATAAATAGGTATGTATTTGTACAAATCATTGCACATTCATTCAAATGTCAACTTACAAGACAAAGTTGACTCCCATTAGTATTAATAATTGAGACAAATCTCTCTCCATAATAATTTGCTTATTTTGCTGAAAATGTCATTCATTCACTGTATGTTTCATTCTGTAGGACCATTGTTTTGACCATAGCAAAAATATAATATAGCTTTCTTTCGTATATCTGTTCAGTTCATACGACTAATAAAAAGATCAAGAAATAAACAGTAAGAAATCATTGTATCCTTTTAAAGTTTTTTGTATTCAAGCATAATTGTTTACACCATGACATATTAACATCAACTCTTATCTAACATATGTATGTAGGCTTCATAGCTAATTTGTGATAAGTCCTTTACATGTGTACCTGTCAGGTGTGTTGCTATAGCAGGTGTGTGAGGAGCTCATGCTGGACCACAGTATCAAGGCAGACTGACTGACTGTTATGAATTGTTTGCTTGTGGCCGCTGTTGCTTTGTGTAGCTTTTTAGATTTTCTGCGAGGGTGTGGAGGGCCAGTTTTTAATCCCAGTCTGTCCCTGGTTGTGACTTGACAATAATGCTGTTAATATCATTCTTTAACCGAAGATTATACAACAATTTTCACAACAACATTTAAACAGGTGAATGACAGTGGTTCTTCATGATGTGTGTAGTAGGACAAGAACTTTTTTTTTTTCATACTTATACAGATCGTTTGGGCACTACTCAGACATTTCTGGACCTGTACATTTTTATATTGATTTTCCATACTAATTCAGCTCCCAGACCTGCATATGAATCCTGTAAACAGGCATTATTAGAGAGGAGTGTAGTTATAACTTGTAGTTTTAGCAGTTTCTGTTGGACGTGTTCCCACAGTATCAAGACAGATCCAATATGAAGTTTCCACTACACAATGAGTACCGAACCGTTTACATGGTGATGTGGGATTTTAGAGTGTGTTTTGTGTACAGTTTGGTTTGGTCAGGTACACTACAATTTCTGCTTGTAAGGCACACAAACACATCTGGTACTGATACTTCACCATAGCCATTGTAGTCCCAGTACAGCATAGTACTGATAGCGTACATAACTCTTAGAGGGCCCAGGATGGGCGGGCTTATAGCAGGTTCTTCAGGATGTGATCCACAGCATCAGGGAAACTGTCACATGTCAGGTGAGGAGGAGGGTCGATCTTACCCTCATCTCCTGTTCTGTATTTACCTGAGAGTAAAGAGAAGATAACATTAAAATAATAATAATCTTTACATAAAACAGTCACAACAACGCCAACAATAACAAATAAAACCAATGTTGAAAATATTTACACGACACACACGCAGTGACTACATTTACACAAAGGTTCAGACTCGACTACGTACCCGACCCAACTGTTCTGGAGGAACTCACCCAAACTCTTATTTTCAAACTTTTTAAATTAGTCCTGTAAAGGAATTATTTGGCTGCATGTAAAAAAAGGTGAATGACGTCAATCTGGGGCGCATACTCTTTAAAACACAACACTGGAAGAGTAATGATGATAAAGAAGAAATTAATACCTACAGAGAACTATAGCTGTTTATTTGCCACAGTCAGGCAAAGAACCACTTTCCAAAATGTTATTTTTCCAAAATATACTGTGACAGAGGACGAGACAGGAAGGACAGGTGGGAACAGAGAGGAGGGAGAGAGAAGGGGAGGTAGTATGGATAGGTAATGAAACGTGGTATGTTGCCTTACCCGTTCTGACCAGAATACCCAGCATTCCTGCATTCTGAGCCCCGCCCACATCATCTCTGGCGTCCTATAGGAGGACAGGAAAAACGCAACAGCCGCCACATTAACTGTCAATATTTCTTTGGATCAGCTTTTCTACTAAAGCGTGAGCAGGACACTGAATAAACCCCTAACTCCTGCTCACTAAAATGTAACGAACGTTACACTTACATCTCCTATCATGACAGCTTCGTTGGGGCTGCACCCTAATCCAGACAGAGCCTGTGAGAGGGAGACAGACATTACATGAGACAGGACTCTTCTCTACACCTCTGGCCTTATCATTTTGATGGGTCATGAGATGATTTTTGGAATGTAAAAGACATATATTTAACGTATGTATTATTGCGAGGTTTTTATTTCCTTAACTGTTCCTCAGGTTCTTATTTTTTTTAACTGTTTATGTATGTATGGAATGAGGCTGGTCTTATGGTTTTACGTGTGGAGTCTGTAAAGTCTGGTGTTGTAAATGTTGGAATGTTTTTAGTGTTTTTAACGAGCATCTTTGCACTAAGACAAATCCCAATCAACTATGTGTTGAAATGGCAATAAAGTTTCTATCTATCTATGACTGCCCTTTTTCTTGAATTTACAAATATCTCCAACTACTACGGTTTGTGCAATAATTACTCAGGTACAGTTTTAAAAGTTTTATTACACATATAGGAATTATTCATTAATTTCTTACCTGTGTGAAAAATGTCACCTCAGGTTTGCCCACGACAGTGGCCTTGCAGTCTGTGGCGTACTCCAGTCCTGTCACAAAGGGCCCGGGACCAAGGGCCAGACCATCCTTACGTTTATAATACCGAGCCTTATGGATGGCAATGAGAGGGGCTCCCTCCAGAATCAGCCTAGGGAGGAATATAGATGGTATTATTATTGTTGTTATTATTATTACAACAAAGTAACATATGTTTCTTGTTTATATTTCAGTGACAGTGGAATAATACTTAATAACAATAATGGCGCAGAGGATCATTGGCTGCCCCCTCCCCTCCTTGAAGGACATATATTCATCCCGCTGCCTCAGGAGAGCCGAGGCAATCACAGGCGACAGCACCCACCCCGCCCACCACCTCTTTGACCTACTGCCCTCTGGCAGGCGCTACCGTTCCATCAGGACCAGAACGAACAGACTCAGGAACTGTTTTTTTCCACACGCCACCACGGCACTGAACTTTAAATAACACCACACTCTTCCATTGCTGCTACTGCACACAACATGTGTGCCTACTGCCATTGCACTTCACAATTTATGCGCCCTGTTGCACATCAGAACAATCTCATTTGCACTACATATTTAAGACTTTAAGATTTTTGTTTACTGTAGCTTTTATATTACTTATAATATTATTGTTCTTATTGTTCCTATTGCTCTATTATTATGTTCACATTGGAGTTGCACCACAATTTCGTTGCATCTCACCATACAATGACAATAAAGGCATTCTTATTCTTATTCTCTTATTTTTAAAACAGTACTACAAAATGCTATAAAGACAAATCAATAACAAAGGCCAATAATACTAAATAAAAGCATGTCTAAAATGTAAAGATAACACACACAAAATGTTTGTATAGTAGACAAACAGATAATTAAGGCCACAAAAGAAAAAACTATTTTATTTTGACATTAATGTTAATATATTAATAAAATATATTTTCTATATTAACCATGTGCTATGAAGCACTGTAGACTATTGCAACGTATTTTATATATTAAATAAACTATCAAAGAATATGGAGCAGTCTTCAAAACATTATGTAAACGGGTCTTTATCATATCATTTCATGTATTTAATAAATACATGCTTAAATGAAGAACAAAAAACTAACAAAAGAGTGAGTTCAGCACCTGAAAGCCTTGTTGAGGGTCTGGTAGTTGAAGTGGTCCGGAGCTAGTCCAATCACTACAGCGTTGGGCTCTGATGTGTCTATACCTACACACACACACACACACACACACTGACACTTACCTAGAGTAACTTTGCAAACTGAATATATTCCTTATTGTACAATATTATAAAGCAAGATCACAGGATTCAACTTAAAAAAAGGTGCAGAGTAACTCAAACCAAGAGACACACACACACACACACACCAGTAAAGTCTTCCAGCGCGCTGTCCTCCACCAGGAGCAGTGGTCGGTGTTGTTTCTGCTCTAACAGACTCCTTGCTGCACTCAGGGAGGTGAAGATCTCTCTCTCCTGCAGGAGAAACTTCATTTTTATTTTGTTTACAATCTTAGTATGAACATTTGATTAAATACACCAATACATGGCAAGTGCAATAGGTGTATATTATTGTTTTCCCATTCACTTGCAGGATATAGTCAAGAAAAAAGCAAACTAACTAAAACTTTCACACACCACTGTCAACGTGTCAGGTTCTAGTAAACACACAGTATCAGCCACTCTGAAATGTAATATATTTATATTATAATATATTTATTTTATCTTACATATATTTGCAATTAATATTGTAGCTTGAGAGTGATTTGAAGCTATCATACCTGGAGTCACAAGCAAGTCTGAAGTTACACAGACTCCACCTAAAGTCATTTTCAATGTCCCAAGTAGGTCAGAAATCATTAAACCGGTCTAACTTGAGTCTACTTTAAATCGTGATGACTGGAGTCCACACACACAGAAACTGAGTGCACCTGGAGGTCAAAGTTGAGGCGTCGCAGTCGTTCCAGTAGGTTCCTCTTACACTCCTTCGTTGTGTTGGTCACAAACTTCACAACTACAGACGCCTGGCGTAACCTGACAACACCAAACCCAACACCAAACATGGTGACATGAATTCATGTATCACATATAATATGAACCAGTAGACACATAGGCTATACTTAACTCTAAGGGGCCTGATTTACTAAAGGTTTGCGTGTGTAAAAACACGTGCAAACTTCATACCACCCACAAAAAAATGTCCAAGCTGATCTACTGACGACATGCACTGAGGAGTGCATCCTTCAAATGTGCAATTTAACACAACTTGTCCATTCTGCGTGTTTGCCTGAATGCATTATGCAATATTTGGCGAAATAGATACATTTAGCACCTGTAATGATATTTACCAAACCTGAAAGTAATTATAGGAGAAGTGATTGTGTGTGTATTTTAGTACAACTGAAGGGCATGTACTAATCAGATGCGCGCATTAGGAGAGATGGCTGCTCTTATTGTGGTGAGAGGGACTCTTATTGTGGTGAGAGGGACTCTTATTGTGGTCAGAAGGACTCTTATTGTGGTGAGAGGGACACGCAGGGGAAACCAAAGAATACGTGGAGAACATGTTTTTTCTGCCCATGTAAACATTTTTGAGATGTCAGAGGCAAACATTATTCACACATATTGCCTATCCAGAGATGCCTATCCATTTTTAAGCTATTGAATGTACTGGAGGAGATTTACAGCCAACAACAAGGAGGAGCCACGCAAAACCAGCAATTCCAAAACGTCTTGCGACTCTGCATAGGGGACAGTGTAAGGGGACATTGTAGGGGACAGTGTAAGGGGACATTGTAGGGGACAGTGTAAGGGGACAGTGTAAGGGGACATTGTAGGGGACAGTGTAAGGGGACATTTTAGACCCTAGTGGTGACCCGGTAGGGCTTAGGAACTACAGCCAACCTGTTGAGTGCCTCCTGTGCTCCAGGGACTGCTGTGTCCTCTATGTGTAGGGTTCCACTCAGGTCAATGAGCACAGCCTTCAGAGCCCGTCTGCCTGCCATGCCGGGGACCTTTTGAGAAAATTAACACATTAACAACCAATCGCAGATTGTGCTGTTAAACAGGGTTCAATTTGAAGTACTCTCCACCTCATACAGCAGCTAGAAGCTACTGCATCCATGCATGTGGTTAGTGGGATTGCGGCCTCTGATTATGGTCCAAGCTTTTTCTTAAATTCTAAATCTCTAAATATGAGCAAGGTCCTGTAAATAGGGCTTTATTCAGAATAAAAAGCTTACTCTTTTATAATAATTTATTATTTTAAAGATGATACTTTCATATCATAATTCACATCAGCGGTGGCAGAATTTCGTAGATTATTGGGCTGTTCAACCCTACAGCAATAGTTTAACAGGACGAAATAGGAGGATTATTAACAGTTTATATGGTCTATATGGTTTTCTGCCTAGAATACAGATTTTAGGATTGCACTTTATTAAGTATTTTATTTTACAATGTTTGATCCCCTATTATTTAGACATGCTTGGATTTCTGTCATGTAGTTATCAGTGTATTAGTTATTAGTGTGAGGGTACAATTAATACTTTTCAAATCCACCCAAAATAACTTAAATGTGCACACACACACATGCACAGTGGGTATTTACTAGTCAAAATATCCAGTTAAAATAGCCTTAACAAAACTATTACTGTGTGTGTGTGTGTGTGTGTGTGTGTGCGTGTGTGTGTATGTACCCACCCCTTGCTTCCAGTAACATTTACTATCGTGATGCAATTGCACCTCCAGCAACAACCTTAGTTAGAACAAATTAGTATCTTTGAAGCATCACTTCACTAACTACGTTAGCTAGCTGACCAGCTAGTACAGACTCTAGAGATGACATTATGATGATAAATGGAGTGTGAGGAAAGCCAATGAGACTTTAGAGAACATGCACATAAAACAATACTTTATAGGGTTATTTGCATTATTAACACACCTCTTCTAATTGTGCCATATCTCTTAAGTTTATGTTAACCACAGACCTTATTTCATGGATCTAACCAAAGCCGAATGGGACACATCCATCAGTTTTGTTGAAGGAACCCCTGGTAACACTCTTCCAGGTTTTAGATTTTTATCACCCCTTTTAACCCTGTCTCACAAGGTTATCAAATCAAATTCCTTTCTGCACATTTAAGACACCAAAGATCAGTTTCAAATAACTAACTTTCTGTGAGTCACCATGACAACTAGACGTGACAGTGAATGATGAAGGCAGAGAAGGGACGGGCAATGCTGCGTTGCAGTAGTGTGGGACAGTCGGGAATTCTCAAAAGAAATGTGGAAACCAGTGGTCCAGCTCTATTCCCGCAACAAGCTGATGTTTCATTCACCAGTTACGTTAGTTACTTAGTTCGCATATAACGTTAGCAACCGTATGAGCAACTTAACATTTCAAATGTACGTTTAACCAATTACCGCGTATGTGGTTTAAATCATTAAAAGTTATTCAATACTGGAGATCAAATCTAGAACTATTCTAAAAAATATAAACATGGCTAAAAGAATGCTGCCATGTTGATGTGATGTCAGAAAGCTGTATCTGGGTAAAGTTGGCGTTGAGGAACCTTGCCCTAGTTTCTTAAGTGGTGTTCTGCATTGAATGGATTGCATTATTCCACTGCATTATTCCAAGCTTCGGAAATTCCCACTTTCCCACATGAATGGAACGCAGCATACGTTAGCTGACGTTATCTAGCTGCAACATCCATTCATGATAACACTATTAAGACAGATATTCCCCTACTGGTGCATAATAGTGCACAACTTCTGCACACATCACAGTAATCCCGTTTGTTATACATTTTGAAAAAGACACTACAACCTGTAAGAGAACCTCTAGAACAGTTTCACCTGCTTCTCCGTTGTTGTTGGTGTGGTCTTCTTCGCTGGTGTTTCAAGGTTGCGCCGTGAGGGTTGGGGCGCCCTCTATAGCTCAGATACTGTAACTGCTTCTGTTTTGTTTTTTTACATTCTCAGATTTTTAACCGTAGCCTATTGTGGAAACATATATTTTTAGTATCTCTCTCAGAATTATTTTCCATTGAATATGATCATTTAAGAGGGTTATCCTTAACCACTTAATCACTCATTAGAATAAAAACATATGTATCCTATCCCAATAACAACTAACAGATGTATTGCATTAGCGTGCCTTTTGGGGCATTTAGATAGATTTAGTAGTAGTGCAGGGTATTATGAAAGCTAAAGACCCTCTCTCTGCACAGTGTCAGTCCACACTGATGAAATCCTCTTTTCACATTATTCCCACATAAAAATAACACTGCTGCTCAATGTTTTTTTCAGCACCTAAATCCAATATCTATGTAAACCCAATGGCAATTTTCTCATAGGGCACTTTTTGGTAAAAAATAATAATGTTTATGTCCAATGATTGAACTGTAAAGATCAGTAACAAAACATGATTATATTAATTGATTATATTCCTGAGACATCACTTAAATAAAGGTGACTAAGCCAAGCAAATTCTAAATACAAAATTTAACAAAAGATTATATGGGTTTTTTTAAAAAGCTTGTAGCTAACTTAAGTAACATAATGAGAAACTTCATCCTCTATATTTTAGAGAATGATGGACTTCTGATAAATAAAGTTTAAATAATGTTGAAACATTCTGGTGTAATTCAGGTTCACAAGTCAACATTGTATAGTATTATAATAGTAGTAAATAGAGATGTTTTATGAGCTTTTATGTTCATATCCACAGCCCAGTTAATATCTTATTTGTGTTTTATCATGCGTATATGTACAAACAAATAAACCATTTGTTTGTTTAATTCATTTTTTCAGTTTGTGGTGTGGGGCAGAGGTTTGTTTCTTTTCAGTTTTTAGTTGTTTTTTTTTATATGAATACATCCCATTGGCCAGTTATATGGGTGGAACCATGTTGAATCTGGCCTATGGTGAAGTCTGTTACCATTTAATCAGTTGCAGAAAAGTAATTTATTCTGAGTCTTAAATATTTTCTTAAAACAGGTGAACCCACCCCCCCCGCCAGCACCACTACACACACAAAACAGAAATCCTTAAAAACCTGTGAAATGCGGATACACAGACGATATGATCACCGTCATGTTTTAATTCCCCCTCACACTGAAGCCCCTCCTAAACTCATACTAATCGTAGATCAAACTGGCTTTACTATGTAAATCTCCCTGATAAACATATGCTTCTAATTCCAGTAGATCCCCTCTCTCTCCGTCGTGTATTTAGGATAAAAACTAGCGTTAATAAAAATGTTTGTGGAGCTTGGCAGGGGTGATGGTGATAATTCACACCATATGGGGATTATTAATGAAGTGGAACAGACTGTGGGGATTCTGGTCTGTTCAAACGGAAATATGTCCTTAGAAAAAAACATGAACAAGCACATTCCACAAGTAACTAGATTATATACTATACTAGACTATACTGTACTACACTATATTCTACACTACACTGTAGTACTATGCTATATTCTATACTATCCTATACTGTGTACTATACTGTACCATACTATACACTGAGTTACAGTACAGGCCTACTTCTACAGACTTTGTGATATTTAAACTCCTACGCAGGTTAAGAGATGACGCCACCAGCCGAATGCTGCTAGGTTTTGGTTGAGGGCTGGTAAGCGTGTCTACAGTACTCTGCCAGCAACTTTGGCAGGTAAGCAACAATCATTTTGAGGCCCTATTTTGTTCTAAATACGTAGCTGGCCGGTAAAATTGTGAAAAGACGAAAGTGAAATCTAGGATGGGTAGTACACTATGGCCAGTGACTACAGGTTGGTTTCCTGTTTGAATCAATCAGGGAAGCTTAACACTGAATCCCTAATCACTTTCTAGTGTAGTATTCCATTCTTTTTCCAGAGCTCGGATTTGAAGATTTTGTTCAATGTCAGTAAGATGCTTGTGGAAGTGGATGGATAATAAGTCAAAAGTAATCAACCAGGTCACTTTACTCTACGGATGAAAATGTCTGTTTCTAACATCAAATATCACCATATGTGAAATGTCAGTAGGTCTACAATGTAAAAGATGTAGTTTTATGGGTTTTTTTTATCTTTATGAATTGAGTTTGACTGTTTAAAAAGACACATGAATGTTTAAATTTATAATAAAATACATGACACGTCATCAGAAAAAAACATTCCCTTCAGTGTGTCTGTACCAAAACATGGTAGCAAACCTAACAAACACATTCTGTACAGGATGACAAGACAATCATTTAGTGTGAAGTTATGCCTCAAAGCATCATGTGTCCATTTTGTATCCCACTGACAAGCAGAGTGGGAAATGGACACCAGCTGCCAGTCTAATGCTGGTAAATGTGAACTGTGTCTGGTGCTTTCTCCCACCCTACCAATGACAACAACTGTTGGGAGGTTTTTTCCCCCCCAAACCCCCTGCCACTGTGTTCAGTGGATGGAAAAGGTTCCAACCCTGTTGTCAAGGACTTATGTCCCAAGGGTCCCAATGTAGACAGTTCAGTCAGAGTCTCTGCATGTGTGTGTGTGTGTGTGTGTCTTCTCTGTCTCATGTCTTGCGTGTGTTTGTTCCTTGGCACAGGTATCAGTCAGATCCGTGATTTTGGTCTGTTTCCAGGGCAAATCATCAGCCAAACAGTAACAGCAGGACGATGCAGGCTGTATTCACTATAATCAAGGGCACTGTAAAAAATAATTAAAAGAAAAAGGTCAATTAATTTGAGAGGCAGACAAAACACCTCTTCAATATTTTCGGATCTTTTTAAAGACAAGATATGTCGTCACAGCAACCAGTAAAAAGTAGGCCTGTACAGCCAAAAATAAATATTTTGACCTATAAATAATAGTTAAGTCAAGTGATCTATTTATCCATCTATCGAATACAACTCCTGGAGTTGCCACACTGACAATGAATAGGCGATTGACTTTGTGGACTCCCAGAATATGTATTACCTCATTTAAATAAAATGTATTTGATTTTAACATTTAACATCCGATGAAACAAACACACACACACACGTCTGCACCACCTACCTCTCATGACAGTCCTAACAGAACGGATCAGATTAAGAATCTGGGCTTTGATTCCTGGATCATCCCCAAACCCCCCAACACCCTGCTCCACGCCCCAGCCGACTGGAGAGGGAGAGAGAGAGATGAGGGAGGGAGGAGAAAAGGATGGTAAAATACAAAATCGTGAGAAATTGAAAAAGGGGAAAACAGAAGGTAGATGTGTAAAATGTATGCCACTGAGCATGCGGAACTATAACAACAGTCTAAAGGTACATTTTATTGTTGAACATTATTATTTCATGAATAATCCCCTATTCTACGTCTGCAGCTGCCAGTGCCACATCAACATAAATTGGTTCAGTACTGCTGCTGGCTGGATGTATGCCATTTTTAAAAAATACTGCATGCCGTATATATTAGAAATATGACGGAAAACACTTACTCTTGCTGAGAAACCTCTCTTCGTGCAAGACGGCGATTGCATTTGTGCATAAAATAGCGGTTTGGATGAGGGAGTACAGAGTAAACGCCATGCTGGCAACTTCTTCTTCTACCTCTCCCACTGACGTGCGGTGCCGTAAACTGACGTCAGATGTCGTGAGGGAAGTAAGTAGTGATTTTGAGGGAATATAATATGAATACTTTTTGAGCTGCCTTTGACAGATGAAATAAGTTAAAATGTGTTTCCAGGGTGTTCAAATTTACAATATGGTCATTTGTCACTGCAGCACTTCACTTCAATTCTAACAGGTCTTCACCGAATCTCCACTAGGGGCGCTGCAAACCAGTTCAGTTTACAAATTACAGTTATACAGTTACAAGAGGAACGATTGGGAATCTTGCTGTGGGGAGTTGGTATTAATCAACTATACTAGTGTAAAAATGATATGAATGATAAATATGAAGTGTTGCAAGCAAGAAAAATAAATAACCCTTAAATTGTAATAGTGAACTATTGCTCTATTCAAATAGGTTTGCTTTTCCATAAGATGATAATAATCAAAGAAAATACTACCTAGTTATTGTATAGACTTTTTATTTATCCACATAAATAGTAGAGAAACTACAAGAACATATTTAAATACATTTGCATTAACAGTTTATAATGATAACGTTATTCTTTTTTCTAGTAAACGTGAAATTCATTCATTCATCTTATGAACAAGGAGGGTTGAGTGAGTGCTGATTTTGTCATCTCTATATGAATTTTACTGCTTCATCATCATCATGTCTCTTTCTTTTTTGTTTTTTACATGGTAATAAATAATATTTTCACAATCAGGGTATTTGCCCTGATACTTAAATAAATAGACAAACACATATAGATTGACTGTGAGTTCAGTATATTCACATATGACTTTGTATACAGTCATGTTTGGTTATGTACAGGTGTGTATATACAACACTGAAAAAGTTCAGTCATTTGTTCCTCTTGGCCCAGAAGGTCTGACCAATGTGGAATAAATAAGTGAAACTGCCCTTTAATTAATTTCCAATTAACCTGCAGCCAGGAACTTAAACACATTTTAAAAGTAGATTAATTAATTAATGGCAGCAACATACTTTCAGATTCAGCGACAGTAGCCTACAGAGTTGCCAGTTTGAGTCGTCGGACCAAAATCTGGGAGGGGAAAGTGAATGAATCACTCTTTCCCCTTAACTGCTACCTTTGATGTGCCCTTGAGCAAAGGAAGTATGCTCCAGTGATCCATTGGAGCTGCTTAATGGCCACCAGTAGAGGGCTGTGGTTGAACTGGGCAGCTTCCAGTGTCCATCAGTAGAGGACGGTTGTACTGGGCAGCCCCCACATGTTTATATGTGCAATTGTATGGATATGAAGTTGGGTGTTGCTTTAAATGAGCCTAACTGTTCAGCACACCGTTCAGGGATCAATAAAGGTTTAAGAAACATACTTGTGTCAGTTGTGTCAGGTGAAACACTTACAGGGATAATCAAATAATAACACCTGCATTTGACCTTTTCTGTGTATTCAGACCTCACACCAAAACACCTCAGGTATATTTCCAGTTCTCTGTATGTGATGCAAACTCTTTTTTGTAATACACCCTGCATCAATATTGATTGTATTGCACTCACCATTTTGAACCCCCCAAATATGCGCGCGCACACACACACACACACACACACACACACACACAGACCCACACCAAACTCCAAGATGCTCTCGCATAGACACTAGACAAAGTACCCAATCTCTATTTTCAGTGACTTTGTTTTTCAGGTCAGGGGCTTCAGAATTGTTGTACTACCAACATGTGTTCAGGGATAATTAATTGTCTTGACAATCATTTTGACAATAGTCTGTGTTTACTTGGAAATTTGTCTTGATCAAAAAACACAAATTGACTTGATAAGGAGGATCCCTTTGGGATCAAATATTGACAATAAATAAAGGTTTTTATGTTGTTTATCATCAGTGTGTCTGTTTGCTGACACCATAGCAACAATACCAACAATAGCAATTCATTCAAAGTCCATCCTCATTCAGAGTTGTATGTATATACAGTTGGGCAAGTGACAAGTAGTGTTGATAATACTGTGACCCAGAGCCATGGATTATACACACATTCTTATATCTATGACTCTACTCCTTCTCTCCTTTTAGGAGCTTAGGAAAGTTCAGAGTTTACTCTTGTGCTCTTGGTCCTCTTTAAAAGCTCTGGAGAAGTTCAAAGTTCACAGTGGGCAAGTAGCCTAAAGCTGTGGGTACTTTGGTTCTGTGTGAGTAAAGCTTAGAGTCTGACTTGAATTGGAATCCTTTTGTTTCATATGAGGTCACACATCTTCCTCCTGACGCCATTGTGTGTCCCTTATGGTAACGATTCAGTTTAATTAATTTGGGGACTAAAATCTGCACCAGTGAAAGAAAACCTTTGAAAAAAGTCCTTACAGGGATTAAAGCTTTACCAGCCTGCTAGTCTGTGGCTAGTATTTTTCAGTCTGAGGTGGGAAAAATGTGTCCGTACGGGCCAAAGTTTGAATGTTGGGTGTCTCTATTAACAGAGATGGTATGGAAATGGCAGTCGACCACATACCCCAGAAAGCCGAAATGTCTTCCCTGGGTTTAAAATGTAAATATTTACAGTTCATATTCCTTTGTGTTTCTACTTCTTGTTTCTCAATCTTGTTTTGCTTTTTCCCGGGAGATTCACAGAAACTCTGGGTGGTTGCCTCTTCTGGAGGTGGCTTCTTGGATGAGCCCTGTGAAGACCAAGCAAAATAAATGAGTTCAGTATTTTTCAAAGACACATAGATAGAGTCACATAACATTAAATGAGTATACATGTTACTCTGGAGACTTGGTATGCAAGTGTGTATCATTTATTCACTTGGTACACCCAAAAGAAAAAGGATGCTTCAAGTCAGTTATAGGTGAACCCCTTTGAGGTTGAATAACCATTTATTGGTTGAAGGTTCTTAAAGTGGTAATCTCAAAGATCTCTGAAGATTTTCATTTAAATAAATGTCTGTCACTATCTATCACTGAATGAGGTAACACAATGGTGATTGAGCCTGTGGTCCACTGCCTAAAGCCCTTGCATTTGCAGTATTATGAGTATTAAGAACCGGGTGTCTGTGGCGACTTTCCCACCATGCATTCAAATTAGCGTGACCCGTTTTCCCTTTGAAGTGAGGTCCAATTACACACCTGCAATTACCGCTTTTCGCCACAGGTGCCGCCAAAGACAACGAAACGGAGATCTTCGAGATTGACACGTTAAAATGGTAACAAGGATTCTTCAAAAGTTAACATTTTTTTAGGATTCAATGATCTGTCAAAACCGATGCCTTTGCAGTAGCGGATATGTGGTAAAATAGTGGATGAAGTCACAGGTTCAGACCTTAAATCCATTCCATTTCTGTTTGCCTTTCTTGTATTTCTCTTTCAAAGATAATTTCAAGGGATTTCTTCTTTAATGGACAGCATACAGGGGAGAGTGACAGGGAACTAGAGCGAGCATGACATGCAACCAAGGTCTCAAGCCAGATTCGAACCCACAGTGTATGTATGCAGCCCGGCTCACAGAGCTAACAGGATGCTGCTGGCCACAAGTTTCTGTATTTTCTTGAAGTTTGAGACTTGGATAAATTTAATTTTAATCTTCATCATCATCAAACATGTATGATTCTATAAACATGCTTCATTTAGTGTAACAGTTATAATTCTGCTGCTCTGGAACTCTATGTCTTTTACATTATAAAGGTACAGATACAGGTACGGATACAAGTATCTTCTAGGATAAGCAGTTTAATTCTTAATGGCTCTACATGATATTGATTGACTTGAAGCCATCTTCATTTCAAGTTAATTTCTGTCTTTCACTCTGTTTTTAGGTCAGGCAGCCTGTGCAGCCTGCTTCTTACATTTTGTTCAGATGGTCACCATATTAGTCAGTGGGACTATCACTATGTACATTACATCCCAGAGGAATCTATGAAGGAATAGAAAAACATTCACCATTTAGCTACTTGTTGAGATGAGAGGTGATCTTCTCTTTTCTGATGATGTTGGCGTAGGGGATCTGAAACAGAGAACAGAAGATAGATGCAGTTGTACTCATTGAAAACAAATATATACATATTCAGGGGTTTACCTTCCATTGGTATATTGAATTCTGATTCGTTGATATCTTTTGACCTTGTAAATTGTGTGAAGGTCATTTAGAAGGTCATTTGGTGACAGGAATTTCCCACCCAGATAACATTGTTCCTGGCAATTACGGTGAGTTTACAATGCAAATAGATGAGTTTGATTTGGATACACACATAGAAACCCCATGAAGATATGAAACATTGGTTATGTTTAAACACTGTGTTTTATTATAATAACACAACATGATGATATAATAATAATAATACACTGTAACTTATAACATGATTTAGATTGATAAATGAAAACTCAGTTAAAGGTGAAATGTTCTGTAGTAATATTTTATCAAACCAAGAAAAAGTTTGAAATAACACACGCTCAGTAAAGGGACACTCAAACGTTTTTCAATCGAATGTCTGTTTGAAATTAATGTGTCATTACTCTGTGTTATATGGCAGGCAGATCCATCTGCTCGCTCCAGTCCCATTCGTCATTTCTGAAAGTTATTCTTCAGTGCGCGCACGTGTGTGTGTGTGTGTGTGTGTGTGTGTGTGTGTGTGTGTGTGTGTGTGCGTGCGTGCGTGCATTTCTCTCTGCGCATACATGCTTGCAGACGTTCTCGAGCAGCGTGCACCCGTGCGCTTGTGTGGTTACGCGAATGCAACGTATACACTCGCATGTGTTTGGTACTTGTACGCATGTGTGCGTGCACGCAAGCGTGTTCAGTGTGTGTGTGTGTGTGTGTGTGTGTGTGGCTATGTGTGTGTGTGTGTGTGTGTGTGTGTGTGTCGGATGCAGCCAAGACAAACACAGTCTGTCAGCCTGTCTACCAGGCTGTCTACCAGCTGCTCCAGTGATTGATGTAGACCAAACTACTCAGATGGCTGCAGAGTAACTTCTCACCCATGAAAGACAAACTAGATGATTGGTTCTTTGCTAGCTGCAGCATAAGTACTGCTAGACAATGTCCTAGGACAAGTGTCCAGCCCAGCTCTGTTGAACGCTGTAACGGTAAATGTATTGGTTGAAATCTAATTAAGAGTGCTGTTGTGGGTGTGTATGTTATTTTATATGTTTTGTTATTTGACCCTGTGGTTTACAATTTGATATTTCTATTTTACTGAATATACCCTCTTTGGTCATGTACTATATGTAGATTATTCTTCTAGGCACATTCTGTGGGTTCTTCTTCTTCTTCTTCTTGATATTGATATATATTTTATATTGTTATCTATTGAGTATATATTATTGGTATGTATTGGTGTCGTTTTTATAACGTGCCGACCCTAATGTACTGATTTGGACGTCTTTGTTTCCTAATAGGACTTTGTAACTTAATTGAAAATGCTTTATAGATAAATATATTTCATATTGTTATTGTTATTCATTACCATGACTGTTTTTCAAAGCAAACAGTTGGACTGAGGTGTTTCTTCCCCAAAGTTAAAGGTCAACAACTGAGTCGATGACTGACTGACCCAGAATGATTTATTTTTATGCTTGTCATGTAAAACACTGAGTAGGTCATTAGTCGTCTCACCATCTGCAGCTGTTGAACCATCTCCTCTCTGTAGGCCAGTTCTCTTTTCATCTGGTCTTGGAAATTATCTGAAATATAATAAATATTATAAATATCATATCTGAAATGTAAGGTAATGTAATGTAATGTATAAGTTTAGCCTCAAGAATATTATTTTTTTCTGTAACTGAAAGTAGCGTTACTCGTAAAGTTTTTGTGTCTGTGGTAAAAGAGGGAATGAGGAAATGAGAGACAGATAGACAGATGAATAGAGAAGATAGAGAGAGGAAGACAGACAGAGGAAGAGAGAGAGAGAGAGAGAGAGAGA
>OMKK01089312.1:0-13842 GCA_900302305.1 Polymixia japonica
TATCTATCATCTATCTATCTATCATCTATCTATCTATCTATCTATCTATCTCTCTCTCTATCTATCTATCTATCTATCTATCTATCTATCTATCTATCTATCTATCTATCTATCTATCTATCTATCTATCTATCTATCTATCTATCTATCTATCTATCTATCTATCTATCTATCTATCTATCTATCTATCTATCTATCTATCTATCATATATCTATCTATCTATCTATCTATCTATCTATCTATCATCTATCTATCTATCTATCTATCTATCTATCATCTATCTATCTATCTATCTATCTATCTATCTATCATCTATCTATCTATCTATCTATCTATCTATCTATCTATCTATCTATCTATCTATCTATCTATCTATCATCTATCTATCTATCTATCTATCTATCTATCTATCTATCTATCTATCATCTATCTATCTATCTATCTATCTATTTATCTATCTATCTATCTATCTATCTATCTATCTATCTATCTATCTATCTATCTATCTATCATCTATCTATCTATCTATCTATCTATCTATCTATCATACTCATATCATACTCTGTTTTTTTGGCAGTAGTAGACAGGCTATTGACTATAGGCTATAGCAGTTAACCAAGAAGGGGCATGATTAATAAGCAAGCATCTGTCTACTACTGCCACCTACTGGACTATTATAATAATAATTAATATTATTATTACTATTATTATACTATTATTATTACTGACTGTAAACCATATGGTGTAAATGGTACGCCCACGTGACACCTGTTCCACACAACATGATTGGTTGAGGTCAGGAAAATCGACTTTGTTCCGAAAAACAATTATGTAGCTTTTTTGCGATATTTTGCAATATTCGCGTTCTGTGTGAAAGTAATCAGGACAAAAACAACAGTTCGAAAAAATATATGACGTGCAAATTAATCACACGAAGAAAAACGCTCCCGGCGTGTAAAGGCCTCAAAAGGCCCAGTGTTGACTTGAATGGAACACTGATCTCCCAGAACCACCATCCTGCTCTGTCAAACAATGCATTGGATACTATGTGGTTTCAGCATTTTAATTGAGCATTGTTTCACATGTCTATGATCGTTTACTGTAATACAGATAGTAAACATATCCATAACTGTTAGAACTAGACTTATGGTTCAGTTTGCTTCTGTCTGCTGGTCTGTGTAGCTACACCCAGCTTTCTGTCAGGTGGTGTAAACTTAACAACTTTGAGATTTAAAAATAAATAAATAATAAATAAAAATGGGCAGGTGCACATTTTCCTGGGCAGGCAGTCCAGGCAGAAACACTGTATAGAAAATGAGGATAAATGTGCAAAGTTACTGAAAGCCTCTATATTTCTTCTCTAGATACCCTTGGATGTATTAATTTTCCATCATACATCTCTGGCAGATCCTAGTGGTTATAAATACTCAACAGAAGAAATAGACCTGCGTTGTTAACGGCTTTGTTGTAATAAGCATGACATCCCCCATGTACAATGTGACTTTCTAAACAGACATTTAATTTTCAAGGGAAGCATGTTAGCATGTTCAAATATCTATTTTATAGTTGAATAGTTGACTTGTATCTGCATACAAAAAGCCAATAACAGGAATGCTGTAACAGCTTTAAACCAATGCTTTTAAATACTAAACATCTATAGATCAACTCACAGTGTGAGCTAGTTGTATTATTTTTGGGTGCTATGCCCTTGATCAGCTGCTTCATTTTGCTTGCTTTTTTTAAGAGAATAATTATTTAAAACTATTGTTTTTGTCCCCTTGTTTTTCAGAGATGTGAATGTGGACATGTAGACAATGTGGTGGAAATGGGACACTTTACAGCAGGGGTCACCAACCTTTTTGAAACTGAGAGCTACTTCATGCGTACTGAGTAGTACGGAGGGCTACTTGTTTGATACAAACTTCCTGAATAACATAAAGTGCTATTTTTAGAACGTGCCTCGTGGGCTACTCACGCGGTCCCTGCGGGCTACTCACGCGGTCCCTGTGGGTTACTAGGTGCCTGCAGGCTACTCACGCGGTCCCTGCGGGCTACTAGGTGCCTGTGGGCTACTCACGCGGTCCCTGCGGGCTACTAGGTGCCTGTGGGCTACTCACGCGGCCCCTGCGGGCTACTAGGTGCCTGTGGGCTACTCACGCGGTCCCTGCGGGCTACTAGGTGCCTGTGGGCTACTCACGCGGCCCCTGCGGGCTACTAGGTGCCTGTGGGCTACTCACGCGGCCCCTGTGGGCTACTAGGTGTCCGTGGGCACCATGTTGGCTACCTCTGCTTTACAGGAACATAGCAGAATCTATTTCACTTTCATTGCCTACATGATGGGTTCCAGCTGTTTTTCTCTACTGTAAGCTCAACTGCACTGGAAACCAGACTGTTTATGCCTTCAAAAATAACATGTTTAGGTCATGGTTGGAATTTGTCAGAATGGCAATAAACACCTTAAAATGCCATTTGAGTTGTCATTTTCTAAAAATTATAATTTTTGGTTTAGGTAATGTCAACAATGAATGCAACACACCTGAAAGAAATACACCCAGGAAACAATTTTGAATTTAATAACACAAAGGACAAAGGATATCAGATCAATTTAATATGTTTGATTTGGGGCCAAATCACATTGGATCAATGTAATATAGATATGTTCGACCTAGGCATTTTAATTACATGTAATGAACATGGTAAGATACAGTTGGATTAATATAATTATTTTATGTGGAAATTTGCCACATAATTAAAGTACGTTGAACCAATGAGTTATTTTTTTGAGTGCATTTCCATCTTCAGTCTGACATTGCTTCCACTAGCTGATTTTCTGTGGGGGATGGGGATTTGGACCAATCACAACAGCTTGATTCAGGGGATTCGATTTTCCCTAACCAATCACAACAGCTTTACAAAAGTGTTAGTCCCGCCCGTGGTGCTGATTGGCTAATCGTTAGTCCCCCCCACAGCACTCATTGGATCGATTGCTTTTTCAACCGGGAAATTGCTGTTTCATGTCAAGATGCCAGACCAAGCAGTCCACTTGGTGGAGCGGGCGGATTCAAAGGTCTGGACCCAGGTAGGTAGAGTAGCACTCACTGTGACATCAGAACACAGGAGAGACCACGTTCATGTATGTACACACTACACATGTACACACTATGTATATATTTAGAAATATTTGGACTGGGCTCATTCTCTGCTGCAATATAGGTGACAAAGGTGAACTCCAGATAAAAAATCAACTAACAAACTCAAGCACAGAACACAGTGTTGGAGGACATCCATTTTAGTTTTTTTGATTTATTTATTTGCTGAAAGATGGACTGCGACAGACACACACTCAATGGTTGTATTGAAAATAAACCATGTTGAATGAATCATTAATGCCTATGTGGTGTTTTATTGTATAGTAAAACAAAATTAATGTGTTGTCCTATCCATGCAAAACAGTTATTCAGTACAATGTTTAAGCAGGTTGTTGGGGACACTTGCGTTCCAGGACCTTTGAGTGCGACTTGTCAAATTTTGAAAATTTAGGGTTTGGAAATGTGAGGGTGATTTATGAAGTTTATTTGCTGGCAAAATGTGCATACCGATAACTAAATGTGAGCACTGAGAGGCCCAATCCACAGCCACTACAAGTATGACAGTGATGTCAAAAACCTGCAAAAAAATTAATTCAAATAGAAAAAAGATTATGCTTTTCACCCTAATACTATATTAGCTGTCGTTAAGTTGCTATTAATAATAATTTAAAATAGAGTGACACACAGTTAAGTTTTGGTTTTAAATAAATAGACTGTATCTTCTTGGCAGCTGGTAGGCCTGACAGCCGATAGTAATGAGCCCAGTGTTGTTGGGGTAAAGATGTTCTTGGTGAAATCAGTTAAGTCCTTAGATGACATTTCATTTCTTCACAAGGGTGATGTAGCATTGTTTCATGGCATCGTCTTGTCTCCATACTGGTGTATTGTTTCATTTCAACTAGTCAGTTTACATTCCATGTGTTTGAAAGAAATGACATTAGACGAGGATTTGAACCACAGACCCTTCAATTACTGACATATTATATGTATTTTATTTTGCATTTATGACTTGGAGATAAAAATCCACCAAAAGCAATACAATAAAAATATGAAATAAAGATATACAGATTAAATTCACATTGTAGCCAGCATGGAAAAAAAATAGTTTCTTAATTTACTGGATGAATTTCTCTAAAGGGTTAAACCATGTTGTGGCACCCAAAACATGTTACTGGTATAAGGTCACAGTGTGTGCAATTATTTTATGTGCTTGTATACCAGATAAGGTTTGTTTTTTACATACAGTACCTCAGTAGAGCATTGTACAGTATGGTTTATCTGGATGAAAAATATGCCAGGTAAAATAAAGTAAATTTGACGCACATCTATTGAGAAAGTGCTTTTAAAACGATTAAGAATTTTAATTAAAACCAGACTCCCTTTGGTTTCTAAATCAGAGGTGGTTGCAGGAAAGAGGGAGAGGGGGGAAAACCTGCAAATTCCCAAATACATCTTCAAAGCTGCTTAAATTAATTAGAAAGACATTATGTTACTCAAGATTAGGGATGGTCCGAAAGGGGCCTTATGCCTGTTTTCCTTTGACTAAGAAAAATAAGTGATTATATAAGTCGTTGTGGAGCCGGGAGTTTAGGGTGAAAGACTTGCTCATGGCTGTTACACCCATGAGGTCTGATTCCAATAACACATCTCTCTGGGTTACACATAGCTGTGCTGTAAGGACTATGTTAAAATGTTTCTCAAAAGGATAAAAGAGAGAGAATAGAAAAGTTAAGCAAAATCCCTATATTCCCTAAACACAGCAAGCCCTTACGAAAAAGTCACATGTGAAACCTGCACTTTCACTAAATCACGTGGGAACATTCACAGGGGGTTTACATGTGGACAATGTTGACTCACATGTGGGAATATTCACATGTGTAAAACTAAAACACGTGTCCAAAAACCACGTGATAACACTCACATGTTGTTTTCCACGTCATTTCACATGTGACTTTTTCATAAGGGAGATGCCAGTTACCTCTGAAAGTTCCTCTCTGAATTAAGGGCAGCAACTTCTTTGATTTTTCTCATCAGTGTATTTTTTGTCATTTTTCAAGAGCTAGATGAGAGAATAATACATATTTTCAATTGTGATCAAAACAAAGCTCTATGTCATACTTGTGGGGAGAGCAGTATGGCTCTAGAAGCCAGCGAAGACAACAACACAAAGTATGTCACACCATCAGCTGTACCTTCAAGGGGGTTCAGGTTTCACTCTTTCTTCAGGTTTGTTCCCTTTTTTGTCAAATGACGTCTTTAGGTGGATGCAAAGTGAGACGCATTTGCCAGCAATGTACCAGTGGATATGTATCATTATTTGGGCAGATTTTGGTATCTGACATCATCCGCGATGGTTGTTATGGTGATTATGGAATAAGACTACTGGTATGCGGCTCATGGTGGGTTGTGAAATGTCTCCCTATCTCCCATTGGAATGTGCCCATCTCCAAAAATCCCAGGGTGCAGAGGGCTTGGATGTTTAGTCTGCACTTCTATTACTGAAGAAGGCAGCAGAGATCAAACAATATCCCGATAAAGGAATTTTATAGATATCCGGTACATCTTTCTCAATCATTCTTTTCTACCAGCAGGTGTTGTGTGTACGCATGGTCAGAGTTGTGCTTAAATTTAATAACATTTTCAAGTATGAGTTTGATCAATTCCACACTTTGCTTAGAAATCATCATACGCACGGATTGCACACTTATCTGTACGCACTGTTGATTAATGAGGGCCCAGGACACCCTCTGAAACGAACCTGTTGCCAGGATGGAGATGACACCTGTTGCCTTGAGTGCTAGGGGGAGGGACGTTGGCTGTGTGATTTGGCTCTGCAAATTGTTGTTCAATAGATGGCACAGCTGAATGGTCGAGGCCCTATCCATGCAGATATGCTGTGGATGCTCTGGGTATCTATTAAAGTCGGCATTCAAACAACGTCTTGGCACACTCCATGCACCCTGGTTGCATGGTGCCCTTTGATGACCCGTTAAGATCCCAACGGCATTTCTGGATAGATTAGTTGCAGGAACTCTTTAAATTTGTTGAAATACCATCCCAGCTGTTCAGAGACCAATAAATGGCTTTACGCAGTGTAATTAATTCCATTTAAATTTTGCAATTCAACAGTTCACACAGGCTACTATTTGATACTTGTCGTTTATTAGTCTGCATGTTTGTTTTACGTTACAAGTGATGGAGGCACTGAGGCACAGATATCTGTACAGTGATTCCATTATGGAGAGATCAGTCGTGATAGAAATGATCTCTAAGCTGTGAGCAGTGAACAGTGCAAGGTCAACAAACCACAACCCTTAGGTATAATTTGTTTATGGGTAACAATTTCTATCACTGCTGGCTCCGATGAGCGGGTTCGCAAAGTCTAGTGAAGTCTAGTGTTCACTGCTACGCTTCTCCATCGTATCCTTTAAGAGAATGTTCCATAAAAGTCCGTTTTATGGGTATTGTAGTGACTTTGTGTGTTGGTGGGATAGTTCCTTTGTTCATTAGGTGCTGTCTCATGCACTAGAAAGGCTGCTGCAGACCAGGTCACACGGTGGTTAGGTGTTTATCAGAGATCTGGACTCCTGTTGAGCACAGGACTGTTCCCAGGCATCGTCGCTGTGTAGGTGCTTTGATCAGAGCAGCATGAGGGTCCTGGCTGTATGTGGTGAACGCGGGGGCTGCAAATACTGTGTCTGTGCCGCTTAAATAACAGTTAAGTAACCCAAGTCTGAATAGAAATACATTTCTGGCATATCTCTTATCTGGAGAACTGAAGCACGTGGATGAAAGAAGTCAACTTTAGATCAGGGCCATGCAGCGTAATCATGCCATTGTGAGCAGTAAGGAAGTTAATTTCAACTGAATGATTTACCATCATCTCTGGTTTCTCTTTTCTCAGGTGGGGTGCAAGGACAGTTTCTCACCTTTCATTTGTGCGCTGCAGAATTGAGCTGACACTTGAAACTCACACTTTTTTTCCATAATTAAAAACATGTGAACTTTGAACACTACTCTCCTTTATTAAAGCTAGATGGACTCACAATCTGACATGTTAAATGTTCTATCTACCAAGAAGTGATGCCATCCAAACTGTTCAGAAGAGGTCTTATCATCCAGTCTTAGCTTTTTTGCCCTGCACTGTAATTTCTGAATTATCAATAGTTCCACAGTAAAAATGAGGTATCAATGCTCTTTTCAGGAAGGTTTGTCATGTTCACTAAGTCCTAAATTAATATTTTTGTGAAGGATGTACTGTATTTGTGTTGTATACATTTATGTATATAAATGTTTGTTATTTTAATGACTGTAGTGTTATTTTTGGCTGGACCACAACAGCGGTGCCAGTCCTATAAACGCAAATGTCTGTCTGTCGCTGAGTCACTCACTGACTCACTGACTGAGTGATGAAGTTACACCATTGATCGGCTGAGTGTTGGAGTTTCCCCATTGGCTGTTGCTCTTTCAAAATTAATCGGCGCAAACAGTTTTCTATTACGTCCTCAGGGGGTGTTTACAGAGGATACACAGTCCAGCCATATACTAGATTTTGACCTAGTCTTGCTTTTCTGAATCTGACCTTTATGTATAGGGTTGACGGGGATAGTTGTATCAGTACTGTTGGTGTAAGGAAGAACAAAGGATCTATAAAATCTGTGCTCTAGCAGGTGTGGTTCTTGAAGGAACAATTCCCACAGAAGGTGTCTTTCACCGAAGGAGACCCATCCATAGGTGTTGTGGATCGGTTACACTGATCTATACAATATCACCCCCCCCCAGTCTCAAGCCACCAAGGTACTGGAGAGGAGACCACGAGTGTCTCTGTAGCAGGTTCGCCCGAGGTTAGGAGCCAAAGCATACATATTTACAGGGAAATGTCATTATCGGTGATTCACCAAGGGAGCCTCCTCATGAATGTGTGTACTCGAGAAGAGGTAATTCCAACTCCAGCCTGCAATGTGGCCGAGGCAGGGGAGGGGAAAGAGGAGGAATACGATTTGAACCTGGAAGATATCGCTGGAACATTTATCACTCCAGCGCCTCTGTGGCTCAGGGTTCAGTGCAGAAGGTTGCGTATTTCCAAGTTGTTCTACTCACTCCCGCCATATGCCCACGTCCCCAGAAGAGGGGCCAGGGAAAGGGATTGTGATTTCAGTTGTGAGGACGGATGGAAGGAACTGAGGGAATGAAAAGGGGGCCTGGAAGCACCCTCATCCATTCACCTATAAATAGAAAGCATGCATTCATAACAGATGGAGCAAAACCTGGTGATACCATCGACATCTGGCCCACTGAACTCTGTCCACATAGACTTGTGTGCATCTTTTTCATTATCTTCTCCCCTGCTGCTGTGTGCTTGTGCACCGGAGAGAGAAATCTGAGAGTTTTGCCACGAGTCCCAAATGCAGCCGTATCACAGAGCACCTTGTGTATCCAACAACTTTCACTCTGCATTACCAAAGTAGAAAAGAGGTTTCCTGCCTTACGTCCTTGTCATACTTCTATATCTACATACCCATATAATAGCGCACATTGTAGAATACATTGTCAGGTTACAAAAAGGCATTTCTGAGTACAACATGGCATCTGAATGATAATTGGATTCAAGGTCAAAGAGGGCATTTAATTGTTTACCTCTACTAAACATGCAATTGATTAATGGACTGAAACAAATGCAATCAGTGCTATATTATCCATTCCATTCAGAGACAATGTGGACATTGGCACAAGCACAAAACACATTCTCAGGGTTAAAGATTACACTTTGGCCAGAAAGTCAATAACAGTGGGAGCGCTTGCCAGATGGCTGTCCAGAGATAAATGTATAGGTAGAATGATTAAAAGGGGCACTTAACAAACATAGCTGCTAATTTTATGTAAAAAATCTCAGGTGTTATGTCATTAAAATGTGAACATTCTTCCCCCTGATATGTCATTTTAACCCCAGTGATGAGGACAGTCTCAATTCTGGGGGATCAATGTAAACCAACCGTAAACTATTATTTCAACGTATCATGGGTGGAATGTAATTTGGTTTTCACTAGACATAATAATGTGTCTGTAGATAGTTCTGGTTTTTTTCAGGACTGCTGCAGATTCAGCATAACCCTAACATCAATTGCTCTGCTGTAAAAACTGGCAAACATAACACATGAATGAGTGAGTATAGCTCAGTAGAACAAATGACCAACTGCCCATAAGTGTCATTTCAGAATGTAGCTGGAAAGTCTCTTTGAGCCCTATTCCACCAATAAAGTGCTGGTTTAACTACAGATATGATTTGTCCAGAAATCAAATTAAAGGTCTTGAAGAGCTTCTGGTGTGTCATGTGAGACTGGAGCTGGATGGCAAGATTCCTTGAGGAGTTATTTAGAAACAGTTAAGTAATCAGGCAGTAGTTGTCTAGATCTGGGCTGTAGTTGTCAGGCCTGGTCATTTTTAGCTTTCTAAGGGAGGTTTGCATGCAAACTACTAGCAGCCATGAAGCTGAGCGGCTACCAGAGATGTCAACATGAAGTCAAAATAGCGGGACGCTTTGAAAAGTGTTGAAATATTAGTGGTGGTCTTCACATATTTATAGATATATTAGCATAGATTAAGATGAAGAAGTGGAGCCGCCCCATTTAAAGCAAATCGTTTTTTTCTTTATCCCACATTGCATCATTCGACTATTTATAATTGATAAAACTGGAGAAGGTCAATGTAAACTACTGATTTTGACATCAACGCTGAATTTTTCATAAACAACGTTAGTTCAGACTTGGACATTGATACAACAATTGTATGTAACCTCTCTGAACCAACCAGCTCTGTACTAGCGGTTTTCACTCAGCTCTAGCTAGCGGGTAACAGGCCCAGATCATCTTTGAGTTTACTCTGTGCTTGCATCAGCACCACTGCCCCGACCATCCTCCCTTAACCGTCCCTGACCGGCACCGAGAAGATCCAGCAGAAAGAGCAGCTATTACATCTGCTGCAGGGTATTGTCTGCATAACGGTTTCTGATTAAAGACGCTCCCAAACAAGGCCTGATTTAAGTATTCATTTTGTCAGCTATGATTCATCATTGATGCGAGAGTTGATTGCCCGGGAGAAACTGTGGCTTGTGTATAAAAAGAGGAGAGATGAGGGAAGGGTTGGGGGTGAGGGGTACAGTCTACATTTCCCTGTAGACTGGACTGCAATGAAGAGAGCAGCTTGATTTTCATTCAGATAGAAGGCTTAATGGTATTAGGGCTGTATTTTCTTACTCTTTTACCCTCTCGCTCCTTCCAAATGCCTTCCCAATCTGCACCAGCCCTCTACACCGCGTTCACTGATCGCAAAGATGGTTTCAGGGACTCCATTTCCTCAGTGAGGCCAAGACAACACCATGCATCACATTATCTCTTATTCCCCTGTTCATGCCTCCATGGGTGATTTGCTATGAAATGAATGTTTGGGAAGGGATTTTCAGATATCCGGTGAACCCAGGCTTGTTGCACAAAATGGAAAAGATATGACTGAATATTGTATATCTTCTTTTTTCATTCTAGGAACTGCTGAGATATGACAAGATTCAACATGTTGATCTTCCTTAGCTCTCTATCACTAATACATTATCGCTGATCCAATAATGTCAACCATCACAAATGTAGGTCGATACTTTGATGAAGTCAGTTTTCTTACACTACAATTAGATTACAAAAGTGACAGTGGTTCTTGTTGGTATTCAACGTTCATGAATTACATTAACACAAACTTGCTCAGAGAAAAGTATATCAAATTGCTTTTCAATGTAGAATTTTTGAAATACACTGTTACATTTGACTTATTTTGGTTTGGCAGCTGCAGCTTTCTCTGAGCGAGAGATTGATGCATAAACATTGGCTTTTCCCCATTCCTTTGGAAGCAGCACAAACCTATTTCACAGGATATACAAACGATCGAAAGGTCAAGGATTTAAGGCAGTGCATAGCTAGATCTAGAACTTTTTTCAATTTCACTGAGGTCACACATGTCAATCACCACAGCTGAGTTCTCCTGTGAGCCTCGATATCTTTGCCAACTGCATGTTAAATCATCAAAATACTAGCAGTAAAGGAATATTCTATCTCTCTCTCTCTCTCTCTCTCTCTCTCTCTCTCTCTCTCTCTCTCTCTCTCTCTCTCTCTCTCTCTCTCTCTCTCTCTCTCTCTCTCTCTCTCTCTCTCTCTCTCTCTCTCTCTCTCTCTGTCTCTCTCTCTCTGTCTCTCTGTCGCTCTCTCTCTGTCTCTCTCTGTCTCTCTCTCTCTCTCTCTCTCTCTGTCTCTCTCTGTCTCTCTGTCTCTCTCTCTCTCTCTGTCTCTCTCTCTGTCTCTCTCTCTCTCTCTCATGTGTGATGTGTTCACCTTCAACTGAACAACATCGTTGAGGCTTTGTGTTGTTAATTAGAGCTTAATGATGTGTTTCCATGAGAAGCCACGCCTTCTTACACCTTTTCTTCCATTAAATCAAAACAAAATTATAAATCTCTGCACTTAAGGACAAGTCTATAATGAACCCGTTAGGATAGTTATAGTCATTAACAACATTGGGTTTGGTTGTTCATTTACACTCGATGAAGAGGCCCGACACACAATTCATTTCTCTCTTTTCCACTCCCAAATTTGCAATCTCCCTCTTAACCTACATCGTTTTGCACAATATCTTTTAACAATATATTTTATGTTGCATAAAAGTGATCTGATCCTCGTTTAAACAGTGTGAAGAACTTAATTGGATAAGATTAATATTTCATACATTCATCTTACATAGAAAATTGTGAATGAAGGCATTCCCTCTCTAGTTTTAATGTTTTTCACTCACAAATCCGTCAAAATCAGGGCGGTCGTGAAGAACACACAGTGAGAAGAAGAGTTTTCTCCAACCGTGTCCTTTCCTTTGTTTATTTGGAGCTCGATGTTTGCTTACTGAGGTAATTAAATGTGCCAGGTCAAGAGAGTTCATAATGTAGGTTAAACAAGATGAAGACTAGCCTGTGAGATGTCAGAGAAGATCTGAAGCAGAACACACCATGGAGACAGCTGAGGTGAGAGCTCCTCAACTGCAACACAACACCAACTGTCACGTTGTTGCTCTTCAAAGAGTATTGTTAAATGGCGTAACTAATGAAGGTGAAAACTGATGAAGAGAAACTCAAGTTAAAGTCCCAAGCTGTGATTGCAGTATAGCACCCTCCAGTGAAGCGTGGGTACATATGCCCTCCATTTGCTTATATGGTAATTCATCAGATGGAGGCTATGTTTATACTCTGAAATTCATAGTTTGAGCTTGCGATACAGGAATGACAATATGGGTCAGTTAAACCAGTTAAACCCAATTTTGGAGTGTAAAAGGCTTATGTTTGCAATGTTTGGAGCAAAATAAAATGTGGATGTTTACCAAAATTGGTAAATAAATTGCTGCATTAGTTTTCATATGATAATTGCAACCAAAATGCTTTATTTTCTTGCAAGTCAATTTCGCTATCATTAAACAAAATCAAAAGACCTGTCATTTCATAACAGGATGTGAGGATTAAGGGCCATTTTGTAAAAGGGTGAGATTATTTTCATGATAGAATTATCCAAATACAATTTGAAATAGTGACTTGATAGTACACAGCACTTCTAAAAAAGGTGATAGAATGTAGTTGCTGTTACTGTGCCCTCTGCAAAACAAAGACTTTATCTATTTATATTTAACATGATAGCATCTATGGTTTTCCATTAATGTTCCTGCAGATGACAGGGTATACTGTGCTACGCCTCTACTCATTTTAAATCTTTACAGGTAGAACTATTTGTTTAATGGCCAAAAAATTGTTACTATAATTGCACAATTTCTTGCACCTTACTTCTTCTAAGACCCAAAATATAGACATTTTACCAATGATGGTTACATAACAGGAAAGCTGACCCAAAGACAAAAGCTTATCTATTATACAAATAAATCAACTCAGAAAGAGGACTTGCAACGGCAGAATTATGGTTAACTGAAACATTCATATTTAACAGTAATGCTCTAATGCACTAATGGATCATTTTTTGCACATTGATCTCCTCCCTACCAGGCAAACAATGGCCAAATACACATTTGCTACAAAAAAGGTTTCTTATAGTGACAATGACTTTGCATATAGTCAGATTTGTAGACATAATAACTCTAATCTCTCACTATGCTTGAATTTAATATGAATTCTAGCCAATTAATGTTTGATTGATTATTGAAGTTATGGTGTAATTAAATTAATTTGCTAAAAAAAATCCTATACACTCTCCTGTAGTCGCATCCAGTCATCACTTTTACTCAGGAAAGCTGCAGGAGAATAATGGTATCAGTCAGTAGTGGCCATATGGTGTATGAGACCCAGTCAGTTAGAAGTATGAGATCTGGGGTTATACTGTATGTATATCCATCTTTAACCCTAACCCATTCTCATACTCTAAAAAGTCACATTCAGTGTAAAACTATTTTAAGAAGTAGCCAACTTTGTTATTTATATATTTTTTGGTGCTACACATACATTTCTAGCCCTAAGATTCCAGCTAAGAGTATAACTATTTAAAATTTAGTGAAGAATTTAAGACCCATTAGAAATGTCTTACTGCAGCGGAATTAATAGCTCAGCTATGTGTGTAATCACTAATTATTAAATTATATATATATATATATATATATATATATATGTGCGTGTGTGTGTGTGTGAGTGTGTGCGTGTGTGTTTTGTACCCATAGTTTGGTAGTAAT
>OMKK01089341.1:0-11730 GCA_900302305.1 Polymixia japonica
AAAGCAATAATAATGTTTTTACACAGTAATGCTGTTTGTCACACCACGGAAAAATGTGTTATTAATACCCAACCAAACTGGAATGATTAAGAAAATTGGTATATAAAAAATATATAAAAGTATATAAAAGTATATAAAATTAGGTTTCAAAATCGTGAAAAAACAAGCAGTATTCTCTGCTCTGAAGCGCTGGGGGCGTGTCCTCTGAAGGAGGAAGTAGGAAGTGTAGTAACTGGCGTTTGAGCGGGAGAACCACTGATGCTAATGCGCTCTAGTTTTTATACAGTGTTAGGGGAGGGGTCATGCTAAGTACGCTCATGCCCAAAAAATATCCAAAACATTTACACAAAAATGGTAAAAAACAGTTTAACGGTCTAACTACACACTTCAGTACTACATAGTTCAGTCTTTTCACAAGTTTTCAGCAGTTATTTTCATCCATCCATTACGAAATTGTCAGCACACCATGGCGGCGAGAGCGCTGCTTTTAAAGGGAGTGAGAGGAGCTGATTTGATTGGCCATGATTAAAGACGGCCGGCGCACCACACCTGATGATAATTCATTCCTCCTAATCCAACCCTTTATACAACCGTGCCTCAGGCTCGCCTCCGCTGTGCCATCGCCTCCTGCCATGAAATTACCAAAAAACGGTTGGCCGTGCCTAAGTGCGTCAACGCCCTGAGCTAGTGCCGGCGCCTGGGCTTGCCACAATAGGGCCCATAGTGTTCCATTTGGCCATTGGGATGGCAAGACAGGTGGTTCCACAGCCAGACAAGCAGAAATGTGCCATAAGCTAAGGCTGTTCTTAACTGACTTGTATTTTCAGGCCAACTGACCTTTACCATGTCTGGCGTCTTACTTAACCTGGACAAACCGGTTGCTCCTCATTAAATGACTCTAAGCCACAGCTGGCCCTGATGAAGTTGGGTGCAGGGTAGTTGAAATTCTATTATTCTACAGTTTTGTGATTATAACAGAAAGTGTGCTGCAACTTTTTGTATTGCAGAGTAATTAGCCTGGCAATATCAGCATATCTTAAAAAAAAACAACAACCGCTTAAACCTCATTTATTTGCAATTAGTTTCCCCTCAATGGCCACTTTAAGTGTGTACAGAATACATTACACCTGTTGGTGAATTCATGCATATCCTATCAGGCAGAGTTTAGTTTTTGAATGAGAAGCAGTTTTCCTATTCATGAGCATCATATTGTCTTACATTTTAAATGCAGGGGGTTAAGTTGTGCTATCTGACCGTTGGTGTTTCCTGAATATGTCTTCATTAGACATTCTGCTGACTGGGAAAAAATGTAACTCATAATTAATTGGTTTCTGTGATTGTTATAATAATAATAATAATAATAATAATTAGAACCTGATTGAGTGGACAGTGGAGATGTCCAAAAGGAGATCAAATGAAATAGAGATGAACAAGGTGTCATGAGACTGAGAACGAACCTCAAAAGATGACTGCATACAAGCTGCATACAAAAGGACGGACATATTATTTTATTTTTGAATGACCAGGAACAATGTCTAAAAATGCCTTGTAGGCATTGTAAATATATAATGTAATATGAACGTGATAGAAAAAAAATATTACATTTTATAGATAATACTAGAACCGTGGGAGTGAAATAACATTAATAAAATAATATTTTGACACAGTACATTTATGCAAAAAAAAAAAGGAAAATGATCAGTTGGGCTGAAATTGTGCACATCATCGAGAAGTCTTAAGCAAGTACGTCTTAACAAGGCCTCTTCTCATCTTGTCTCTTTGAGGAAGCGATTTTCGTAGAGTTAAAGAATGGTTGCATTTGCTATCGGCAGAAAGAGAGAGAGAGAGAGTCGAGCTTAGTTCTCTGTGAAATTGTTGCCGTCCTCCTTCTCTGACACCCCGGAACACTTGTTATGGTGTTAAAGGGGCAGACTAGGAAGGCAAGGCGGCGGAAACTGCAGCTGGAATTACGACATGAATGCAGGCAGGAAGTGGAAGTGACACCTTTCTTCTCTGACATTTGAAATCGCATTGGTACAATGTCCTCCAAAGCCTCACATAGCAATTACACACATACAGATATACACATATAGAGATAGACGGTGAAATATACGGACGCAGGCTTTTTTCTCACTTGTTGATAGATGGAACATTTCTGTTTCTTTCTCCTTTCCCGTCTCTTCTTCTGTCCGCTGAAATGAAATTGTTTTAAGTTGGCCTCCATATGACCTCTATCAGGTTCAATGACTCTGATTCAAGTCAGTCTTTCTCCATCTAAAGCTTCCTGTTTATTTGCATTCAGGCAGTGTACAAGTGTGCAACTTACTGCTCCCGTGGCACTCGAAGATCTCCATTTTGTTCTCTTTGGCGGCACCTATGGCGAAAAGCAGTAATTGCAGTTACTAATCACCAACTGCGCCGCTTGTGGCAGGAAAGTCTCCACAGACACCCGGTTCTTAATACTCATAATACTGCAAATACAAGGGCTTTCATCAGTGAGCCATAGTCTCAATCACCATTATGTTACCTCCTTCGGCGATAGATAGCGACTTAACAGACATTTATTTAAATCAAAATCTTCTGAGATCTTCGAGATTGCCACTTTAACATAAACAGGTTAGAATTCTGAACTTTTCATTCCTGCCGATATGTCCTAGTTTTTCATGCGCTGCTGCTTGAAACACAATCAGGGTTGTGTGTTTGATAAACCATAAATTCCTTAATCCTGACAGTCAAGTCTGGCTCAACAGATACAACAAATCAATACGTCTGAGAAGTCGTCGCTGTATTGACCGTGGGAGCGTCCTCCCCCTCGCAGAGCACGCTGCACGGCGACGGCTTGCGATGCACATACTAGGTCCGTCCGTAGCAGTCTATCCAGCTACTAGATAGTTTGCCTTCCGAAAGACAGGAATGACAAAAAAAAAAAGCGTACTTGACCCACAACATGGAGTATTCCAGGGATCATTACTAAGCACCGCTTAGAGTCAACAGGAGGCTGGAGACAGCTCACCTCTTGCCATCTTTTCACTGGACCATTAAACAAACCCGCAGAGAGCCGGCGAGCGCGAGAGGAGCCTTAACTGCCCGAGGCTGTGGGAAGTTTGGGTATGCTTTATGAAACGTGTAGGTTCAAGATTCAAGGCTATCCTCTAAATCATATTCAACTCTAGCCCCGAGGTATGCATGTGATGATAGGAAGAAATTGAAAGGTTTTAGAGGGAGGACATCTTGAAATGGCAATGAATACCAAGTAGTTTGTTGTTTCTCCCAACAGAGGTAACTTGCTCGAGAAAGAAAAGTAAGGATAAGACTAATATGGCGGTTGGGAAGTGATGCGGGGGCGGGAATTTGTTGTTTTAAAAGATGTCAGTCATTGAATCAGTCAGTCAGCGAGCGGGAAGCCAGCGATTTTTAATACCCAGTCTTCTCTCCCCGATGGCTTCTCCTCATAGCATGTTCATCCCTTTTAAGCAGCGTGAGATTTCTCCCTCGGCTCTTTCAGGGCAGGAGACTTGGGCTTGTTCTCACATTTCAGTCCATTTATCCCCCGCTAGATGCAGCTCGGTGATCCTGCCCGTCCATTAGCTCGCACGGAAAAGCATTCTGTGCAAGTAAACAAAAAATTTAGGGACGGCCCATTTCTCCTTCCCTCGTTCTCAACCTAGTCTTTTTTTTAGGGACTCGTCTTCAAAACAAGCTATTACATACACACACTGCGGAGGAGCCAATCTCTGCCTTTGTTTTAATAGACCGTGTTTGCATGTATAAAGAAAAAAAAATTACCCAACATAGAACTGGAGCACTCTCTGGTGTGACTGTCATAAAGTTGATATTTCAAGAGATAAATTGCATCCCTGTTTCCTTAGGGCCCCTCAGCGAAGGGAAATCAAACGGCAGCGGCGAGTCAGCTATTGCATAATATCATGTCTTACTGAGGTTTAACACATTTCTCATGGTCTAAATAAATCACAACTGTCAACTGCATCTTGCTATTCCTGTAATAAATGTACCCGAAAGTCAAAATGTTGGAGCGCAGCTCCCGTCTTCGGTTAGTATTCGAGGGTGTCAAACGGCGGCGGGCGGTCAACAGAGGGCGCTGGGGCGCCGCCCTCCCTGAGGTGAACGGAGGACTGCGTGTCGCTACGCTGTTCCCTTGCCGCTTGGCTTCGTACCTCTGTTCTTGATTTTCAAAACGCCCACACCTGAAACACGCACACACACACACACACACACACGTGTTGGTCACAGTTAAACCAATGGTTGAATTAAGCGATGAGTCTAGCAATACAAATTAGACCAGTTGGCAGTGTAGAGATTTGCGATGATTAGCGTTGAAACTCTGCATGACCTGCAACCGACCAGTCACGAATAGTTGTTTTGAATAGTCAACAAATGCAGTTCAGCTCTAAAGATAAACAGACACCGCTTGCTAATTTCAATCTAGTTTAATAGTTAAAACACAACTAACATTTCAGGATTACCACTGCCTAACACCATCACAATCGCTATTTGATATCGGTTTCGGAAGGGGGCCTTATAGTGAGAAAGGACGAAGAAGAAAGGAAAGAAGTGAACTCAATGCCAGATCTTATTTTGGAGGTATTGATCAACCTGCACAGAGTGGGTCAACAGGGGTGAAGTGTGGACGTTTTATGGGTCCCTGGCCATTGTGGGATAGTAGGAAATGAGTTAGCAGATCAAATTGCAAAGAGGGCTGAGAATAGAGAGTTAATTGACATAGGCTAGGTTCCTATAGGGAGGATGGAGTGGAGGAGTATTGTTAAAGGGGTAGTGAGGAAGAAATGGCAGAAGGAATGGACAGAGGAAGAAAGTGGAAGATGTTATTTCTCTATTCAACCAAAAAGGAGTGGGTGTAATTGTGGTGGAAATAGGAGGGTTGAGGTTAAAATAACTAAGACTGGGTCTTGGAACATGACTGTGGAGAGTCTGACACTGTAAAACACATTATTTGAGTGTAAGATCTGTGCAGAAAAAAAGGAGGTTGCTGAACAGAATAGGTGTTTCTGAACTCTGACTTTGAAAACTTTGCTGGACGAGAGAGGAAAACAACATCAATGCATGCACATAATGTTTGGGGTTGCCATGGTTTTTAAAGCCTTTATCAGTAACGCGACGTACCAGAGCCGGAATGTTGTATGGGCCAATCAGGTACCGCTTAATTCGCCCTGGGAACGCAGGACCCTGGGAACACAGATATACTTTAAACGTTAGGCAAACTTAAGACTAACAATTTCTAGTGATAAACGTGATTGCTGAAAGTCAGTGTTTACTGCAAAATAAACGAGGTTTGCCGTGTTTCAATGAAGTTGCTTGGTAGCGTCGTGCACGTGTCAAAATCCACGCACCTTGTTCCAAATCCGGACCCGCACACAGTTTCTGGTCTTAAAAACGTAAATTTGACTAGGCCGTCCCTACTGAAAGGTGGGTGACTTGAACGCATACATATTTGAGAAGCTCAATCATATTCACTGTTGATTCACTGTGTCTGGAAGATGTGTGTGTGTGTGTGTGTGTGTGTGTGAGTGTGTGGTAGTAGTAAGTAGTAGCCTAGTAAGTAGTAATAGTAGTGACACTACCCCACCTACACGGGTCGTCACGGTCGTCACGGTGTTGGTCGTCACGGTGTCGAACACAGATGTCAAGGGGCAAGACATTGGGATTGTTTCCCTTTGCATTCCAATGTCTTTCCAATGAATTCAATTGACCTTCAGTGACCTACAGCGATGCTTATCTTTAAGTCGACTGAAGGAGAAGCAAGAACCTTTTTCCTTACTTTACTTTTGAGATATTAACATGTAACAACCTTTTGTTTTTAAGAGACTCACAGCTCCTCCTTAATTTTTTTTTTTTTGAGATTTGGTGCACTGGTTGTTCAAACCCGTAAAATGAAGAAGCGAAACATTTCAGTAGCATATTTTTATCTGATAATAGGAAATCTCTTAAATAGTTAAAGAAAACTGGAGCACGGCGAGAGCTGGGAGGTGCAGGAAAACAAGTATTCTGATTAGAAATTACAATAGGTACAATACTTGGTTAGTTAAAGTGACAGTTCCATTGAAAGCATTTGGTTCAGTTTATCTCAGCCTACACGTCAGCCTTTATGAAAAGTAGACTTCTCTGTGCCCGCTATTTACTGTGACAACTGTGAACTGTTATTATTTTGAAGCATGACATAGGCTGATATGAAGATTGCACTTTGTCTCAAACGCACAGCTGTGACAGCTGGCATTCATGTATGATTGTTTCTCTTGTGCGACACTGGGGCACCTCAAGGGGTCATTAAGTAGTTACGTGGGTGAAGATTAATGCAAATGTATGCAGAGTATTATGGGGACTAAATAATGTTGAAAATTTGGAGACTTCTCATTGATGAAATACTAAACATTTAAGGAAAATATGTTCAAGAGTGAAATTATGTTTAGTAACATAACATGGTACTTTTTAAGTGTGAGTACAGCTTTAGGAGCAATTTAGCATGATTTAGCATATTTTACAAGTGATTGCGCCTCACTGTTTCCCTCTACTTCCTGGTCTTTGTTTTGCTTTGACGGCCTGTCAAACAGCTCTTCCCCCTCAGCCCGCACCGGCGGGAAACACCGTGCGTCTCGTTTTGGGATTGTTAGCGTAGCTCACCTCGCTAACGTTAAAGGTCAATAACGCGCCGATCTCACAGCTAGCGCCTTTAAAACTCATAACAAGCGAAAGCAAATATATTTTCACCACGTCGTTCTACTCAAAAACACCAGGTACGCCCCGGCCTACCGACAACTTGCCGAAATTAACAACCAAAAATCTACAACCACCCTTTTGCGGATCAAGCCTTTTAAGTTTGCTGAAACATCTTTTTTTCTTTTTTTTTTCCTTTAAAAACACAGCTGTAGTGGCAACCTCTTCTGAGCTCTCCAGCCCGTGTGTGCAGCCTAGCTCTTCCCTCTCCAGTCATTTTCCTCGGGGCAGCCTTCCTCTACCTTGCTATTGATCTGCTGTGTGCAGCATCAACATGCTGGAGTGTCAATTAGAGAGCCCCTCCTGCCCATCTGTGAGAGGCTACCGTAGCTACAGCGCATCTCTAAAAGGCTCTCTCTCTCTCTCTCTCTCTCTCTCTCCGGCCGCCTATCCTCGCCGAGCAACAGCGCCGGCTTCGGAAGATGAAGAGACCGACACGCGTCAAACCATATTCATTTTGTTTCATGGGCTTTTGCATTCGCATTGATTCCCGTACCGAGTGCACAGTCAAGTGCGGGCGCAGAGTAGAAAAATGTCTTCTACTTTGAGGGTGATGCACGGCGAAGGGGTCGGGGGCTGGAGAACCCATTCTGTAGCTTCAAAGAAAACACATGTAAGGTTTGTGTAAGGCACAGTGCATTTGTAAGGGCAGCCAGGTTGAGCAGAGCAGTGAGGAGGAATATATTCCCCGAAAAGATTCTTCTGCCGGAACCATTACTCTTATGCCATGTTAAGTCTGAGTCTACGGTTGCACATCTTACTGCAACACATTTTCCCTGTGAATGAATTAAGTTCTTTCAGAACACAAACACTGCCAGACTGCCTATGGGTGTTGCGCAACCTGAAGAAAATCACACCGTATATGTACCATATGTTGTTGCGGACAATCCCAAAATGAAATTGTTGATATATATTTTTTTTCCTGAATAAAGAAATGCTTTGCACAACCTGAAAAGTAATGTTGGTGACAGGCGTGTATGAGAAGCCAGACAGGACACAATATGAAAACACCCACACACTGTTTTCTTTTGAATGTTCAAAATCACAGATTTATTAAAAAAAAAAAATGTCTTTTACATTTCACGGTGAGGTAAATGTCCTAGACTGGAAATCTGTCAAAACAAATAGGGTGAAGGGACAGTTTACTGTGTCGCTATTCATTTATTTGTTTTGTGGGGAATGTGTCCGGACAACCATTGGTCTTACCAGAATGAAGGCGTTAGATTCAAACACACTGCTGCAGTATGAGTTATGTGGTCATGCAACACACACACACACACACACAACTCTCGCCTGAAGGTTATTGTATGGCCTTTTGAAACGAATGCACTGTATTACAATCATTGCGTTGTACCTGAGGAAAGCTTGCTTTTTTTTTCAATGGGAATCTCCAGTAATTCCTGCAGCTGTGTTTTACATTTTGTTTACTAGTATGCGTTTATTTTTCTTGTCTTTTTTCTCGAGTGCTCTGCTCTGCGTGTTTATGGAGCTGCGCAATTACAGTCTGATCTGCAAACATACACATGTTTGTTTATCTCAAACATTGCTCTTGTAACATGTTTACTTTGTGTGCTGAGTTAATTTTACAAAGCTAGCCAATGCAGTTCGTACCAACCCGCACTACAGTTTATCAGAGATGAACACAGAACACGGAACCCTGGAAGGTGATGCTGGGACGTAACCCCAGCGTTTGATTCAAACGGGACTGTTGTGTCAAGACCAGATTCATTGAGCACATTCCCAGGCTGCACTTCCAACCTGCAGGGGGCAACCACACAAACGAGCTGGTGGAACTCAAAGTCTCAGGAAGTTGGGACCTTGGGACCATATTCACTGGTACACCCACAGGAAGAGCATAGCATGAAATGTTTGGAAGGAGCTCAGGAAGCCCTCTCACTTCTCCTGGAAAGACAATACAACCACAATACAATCCTGATCATCCAAAAGACGCAACTGGTAGGACAGAGCAACTTTGAATGTGGTTGAGGTTATGCTTCTTTGAGACTTTTGGTTGAGTTTGTGTTTGTAAGTCACGTGCAGTATAAGTTGAGTAGTTTGAGACATTAATGACACTTTATTATGTGAACTTTATTATGAGAACTTAGTGATCATCCAAACGTTACTTTAAGTATGTATAGTATTACTTTAATCATTAATCATTATTCATTGTTATGAATGCTGCTTTAATTACTAACTGTTTGAGATCCTATGTTAATTTAAATGACTTTGGTTTGGTTGGAGAATATAACATTTATTCTTTAGGAAAACTTTGAAAAGTGTTTATTGGTATTTATTTTGAAACTAATGCATGTCCTTTGTTTGTTTATCTTTAAGGTTATCAACCTATTCTGTTCTACCCATCCCATTCTAACCATCTTTAAGAAAATAAAAGTCAAAGAATGAGATTTGAGTTGTCCTTTGCGTCCATCAAATGATCAAGCCGTTTTCAAGTTTGGGCAGAGTTGTGGTTGGTCACCAAAGAAGGAGAAAAACACAAGAAACTTGACAGTTGATAACCAGCGTGGCAGTAAGGACAAGGATCAAAGGCCTGAAGTCAAGCTGTCGACGCAAAGGAAGAAGTGACTCTTCACCATGGCGAGGGAAACTCTTGGGATAACAGTCAAGCAACTGAAGCAAGAGAGGACCTTAGCCAAAGGTGCTTTCACCAAGCAAGCAAACTACCTGAGCAGAGCTGCAGATGGCATGATCAAGCATGAACTACAAGAGGAGTTCAGCGAGCTCAGTTCCCTGGCAAGAAATGTCAGCGATGCAAATGATGACTACAGGGCTGGCCTACTAGCAGACGCTGAAGCGGTAACGGAGGAAAGTGAAGAAGTCAAGCTTGGGAAGGACCAGCAGGCTGAACTTGGAAGGACAATGGAAGAGTGTGACACGAGACTGGGTGAAATCCGTGAAGCAGTCCAATCCAACCTCTGGCCAAGGTATGGTAAGGAGGAGGTAAACTCTGCAATCCAAGAGGCAGAAGAGGCCTGTGACAGAGCCCATGGAAGCCCCATCACTGCTATCAACAGAGACGGCTTTGAACTGCAACTGGAAAGAGCGAGGAAGCTAATCCATGATGCAATCACAAGGCTGAAAGACTGGGAAAAATGGATTCCACGTGATCAGGCAGCAGTCCTGGGAGGCAGATTAAAAGACCTGAGAGCATTCGGCAGCAACCTCGAGGCCAGGAGAGCAGAATTCCTCACCGCACAAAGAATTGCAGAAGAGGAAAGAAGAGGAAGAGAGTCTCAACGACCTCAACCAACAGCAGTTCCACAACCAGTGGTGAGAATAAAGCCAACCAGTCTACCTAAATTCACTGGGTTCAAGAGGAATTTCCACAGATGGAAGAGAGACTGGGAAAGCCTGCAAAAGCAGGGAGAGCCGACCGGCTCAGTGGAAATAAAGAAGTTCCAACTCCTTGACAGCGTGGACGAGAGAATATGCAGAGACCTGCGCCTGTCAACATACAACAGTGCTGAAGACATATTCAGGGTACTTCAAAACAGGTATGGAAACAAGCCAACAATCGCCTTGGAGATAATTGAGGACCTGGAGAGGGTCCCTCCCTTAAAGTCACACCAGCCAAGGAAAGTAATTGACCTCATTCAAGCTGTGGAAAAGGCCCTGAATGACCTCACAGAGCTCGAAAGCACTGGAGCCATCAAAAATCCCCTTGTGATCAGATCCATAGAGAGCAAACTGCCAGACGATATGAAGAGGGACTGGCTGACATTCATGGTCAATCCAAGAAATGGAGTCACACCTGACAATCACTTCGACATCCTTCTGACATTCTTAAAGACGCAGGAGGACATTCTAGAAAAACTAGACCAACTGGGTGTAAGTGAAAAACCTGAGAAGAAAGCCCCTTTCCTGGAGAAGAAGTATGCCTCCACAAAGTCCACAAGAAAAGGAGGATGTGTTGTCTGTGGAGATGAAAGGCACAGTGAGAAGGTCTTCTTTTGCAAGCAGTTCAAAGAACTAAAGCCTGGTGAGAAGTTAAATGCTGTTGAGAAACTGGGGGCATGCAGAAGATGCCTCAGATGTCACACAGAGGATGATGAATGCACGGACACTTACCTATGCAGGAACAGAGACTGCAAGAGAGGGAACTCCTCAGACCACCATTTCTTTCTCTGCCTGAAAGGAGGATTCAAGGGGAAATAATCTGAGAAAGCAGGAAAACCCAGCACCAGGAGGCAAACATTCACAGAGGAGCAGGAGAATTTAATGTCTGAGCTCACTCCAGACATGGCGGAAAAATTCAGGAAAGCCTTCACCAACATGGCTGCAAAATCACACTGCACTGGGAAAAGCCTTCCTGGAGTGATGGACTCAAGCACACGTGAGTTACCAGTTATCCTCATGCTTCTCGAAGTAACCACCAACGCAGGACAGAAAATTGGAACTCTCATTGACCTGGCATCAGATACCAACTACATCAGTCATAGAGCTGCCAGAAGACTGAGGCTTCGAAGTGAAAAGATCACGCTTGTCGTCCATGGGGTCGGAGGCATGGCCATGACGGTAAAGACCAAAAGGTACCTACTCAAAGTGAGAGTCAAAACACCTAGAGGGACGGAGAGAGCTCATGAGCTGATCTGCTACGGGTTGGATGAAATTGCAAAAGTGCACAGAGTAATCAAAGCACAACAACTCAAGAAGTTCTTCCCTGACACCAACCTGGAAGACCTTCACAGACCAGAGCATGTTGAGCTTCTCATCAGCCACCGGGAAGGAAGACTCGCTCCACAAAGAGTAAGGGTAGTAGGAGATCTTTAGGACGTGCCCTTTAGGAAAGACCGTTGGCGGAGCACATCCAGATCTCTGTGAAGTAGTGGACATGGCCCTGCACAATTCTGAGACTCACTTTGCCCGATCGATGAGAACCACAGCGGTGAAGTATCAAGAAATTGCTGAGATGCAAGAATCCAGAGCTGAAACCAGAAGCACTATTGCTGGCAGAGAGTTCTT